>JAWPHD010011431.1:0-84060 GCA_037043455.1 Cyrtodaria siliqua
AGACATCCCTTGTACGAAAATGTTTGGTACAAACTTTGCACAACTGGTGTTTTCAGCTGTAGCACTAATATAACTACACTTGTAAAACATGCATATCCATCACTATTATTATTTTTCCAAAATAACTTTGTACGTTAATATAAACTTTGTGTTTTGGACTAAACGCCTCGCACTCTATAAAAAGCTATATACATGTATTTACATATTTATACAAGCTTTGTTACAAACAAGAGGTCTCGCTAACCCATTGGATATGGCCATGGCTTTGGAGCCACATGCTTCTGCCCCAATTGGTTCGCTCCCGAGGCATGCATGATGGGAAACTTCATCATACATCTCAAATACTCTGCCCCGCATGGGTTCGCTCCTTTGCGGAGGCATGTCTGATGGCATCTCCATCTGAATTTGCATTCCCAATATAACCTAATATGAGTGTTAACCCTATTTCATTCAGGGTTACAAATACAAATGGCATCTGTGACGTGCAAATTGTTGATACACTCAATTATTGTTCTACTCAATTGAAAATGTTATGTTTTACGCATAACAAAACAGTTCATAGCATCACAGGGGTTAGGACATTTATTTATTCCAACATGCATCCTTTTATCCATTACAAAAAAAGCAAAAATATATTTAACTCTAGACACATGAAAATGTTCTAGTCCACTATCCCTATCAATTACAAAAAAATATTAATGTTTGAGTATACTTGTTTTCAACATGTCCGCAGTATGAGTATCTAATCTGGAACAGTTCATAGCATCACAGGGGTAAGGACATTTATTTATTCCAACATGCATCCTTTTAACCATTACAAAAAAAGTAAAAATATATTTAACTCTAGACACTTGAAAATGTTCTAGTCCACTATCCCTATCAATTACAAAAAATATTAATGTTTGAGTATACTTGTTTTCAACATGTCCGCAGTGTGAGTATCAATCTGAAAATAATGAAACTGGGCGAGTACATATATAAGGCAAACTTTCTTAACTCCCAACATATTCTTTATACTGCTCAAATGATTTTTGAAAATCGGTACATGTATATTTTGCTTTTTTTTTCACCCAAATCATAAAGCCTCGTATGTGTTTGGACTTTTTTCTGACACAGTAGTGCACATGCGCAACACTTATAAAGCGCCAAACTGATACAAGAAAATGATCTTTCTACACTGTTTTCGTTTATAACCAAGTACTTTGTGTATGAAAAGGTTAATTCTATGCAATTGTTAAGCAAGTCGCCAAAAAAATCACGGTTTGAGCATTCTTCTTAATTTCAAATACAATGAAAAACTTTGATATAATTATGTACATTGAATAGTGAAACATTTTGTGACATCATTGTATTTTTTGTTTAAGCTAAAAAGATTTTAGAAACGATTCTGGTTTTCAGCGAATGTTGATGAAAAGGCATTTCCATTCATCATATCCTTGGATACTGACACATCGTTGGTCATTGCTTTGTGGGAAACCGTTAGAAACTCTTAGCATTCGCAACATCCCGATAAATTCCACAGAATCATATTTCGAATGTATGTAGAAGGAATCCATACTGGCTATGTCATACAAATATGGCGGCGCCCTAGACCCCAGCAGATTCCCTCCAAAAACCGTTAAAAGTCAAACCCAAAATTATCATCAGTTTTACAATGTCATTTGGCCGATAGAACTATATATATTTTATTTACATGGAATCGCTGATATAACCGTCATCTTTATTGTAGTAACAAACATGCAATGCAGATCTTACATTTTACACGTGTGGCTAACGGCCATACTGTTTAGCTTACAGCAACAGTGAACTATTTTCTGTCCCGTTGACTTTCGGATAACACAATGTTAAGATTTTCTTCGAAACACATAGGTGTGATTCCAAATTTTGTCTCTTTTAGTTCATACATACTTCATTATTAAAGCCCAGTAATTTGACTGTATCACAAAACATATGTGTTTTTTCTCCATTTCTGTTCCACATTTTGACACTGACCTCGCAATTTGAGCATCTTATTCACTTCTAAGTTCTGATATTATCAAACATATGTAATGTACGTTTTATACGCCATTTTTTCACTTCAATTATATTTGTTGAAATACTTATTTGTGATTCTTTTTCAGTGATTTTTGATGAAGGACAATTCTTTTAATTTAATTAGCATCTTATCGATCTCTGATTTCGTGTTTCACATGAAGATGGGTTTAGAAGAAGGTTTCCTCACTTTAAAATGAATATAATATACTGTATTTTCAAGACAAAATAAAATACCTTCCATCATTTTTCTTAAAAGCATTTGAAGCAAACAAATAAGGGTGTAAATATTGAATGAACAAATATGTATTAGATAGTTAAAAAACATGTTTAAGAACTTTTTTATAGCAATAAATTTAATAATTTGACTTAAGAGCAAAATCTTCGTAAGATGTTCCATAGAACAGGCCACTGTACCACGAATATATTACAGAAATCAACGATTTTATTCATTTTTTTCAACATTTTGCCCCAAAATCTCACAATGTGAACTTTCACATTAACTTACGATACAATGAAACATTTGTACATATAATTGAGCACCATTTTATCACTTCCATTAGATTGGTTTATGTTCAAACATCTTATTACAAAATGATTCCTGTTTTCAGCATCTTTTTTTATGAAAAACACATTTTTAGACCCAAAAATAAAGTATTTCAGATCGTCGTATTCAAAAGGACTTTTTTCTAGGACATCTATGTAACTTTCTCTGTGCAAAACAGTAAGAAACTAATTGTTTATAGCTCATTTAGTTGTTTTTTTAATTTATTGCCTAGTAACACCAAATGTATTACAGAAATCAGCGATTTTATTCATTTTTTCCAAGTTTTGCCCCAAAATCTCATATTATTAACCTCATATCCATCTATAAAACCTTGATTTAAATAGAGATGCATTTGGAAGAGCATTTCCGCACTATTAAATGATTCTTATTTGCTCAAATGATTTTTTATAAAATTATCCAGTTTCCGGAGATTTTCTCTTAAAAACGCAACTTTTACCCCAAAATTTAGCATTTCCCATCATCTTTATCTTGAGGAGTTTTTTTCTGAAACTCATTACATGTCAGTGATTCTAAAAATCCTAAAATACTTTCTGTTGGAATTTGTTTGACCTTGACTCTTAATTTCCACTATAATTACTGGCCTATGTGTGCTGCCTTTATTTAAGCTGGCTTTCATAGCCGAGTTCTAACCTGTACTTCCCACGTTTATTTGATAAGTTCGTACGTATATTTCCTTTCGTCTTTTATCCCTTATATTGCCAGTGTATGTTTTTCAAAAGTTTTGATTTCACATATAATTTGATGTCCATGCTTACTCAAACTCTGTTCTGGCAGTATTTTGGGATTAGGTCTTTTCATTCAAAGATATTAGGGTCTCCTTAACAGCACTTTTATAAACTACTTATAAGATGGCCAGAATACAATGTTTTCGAATTGAATAGGAACTGAGATCGTGATACTTATTTCCAGTAATACTCCTCATCTCCATTCAACAGAAACAGAATGGCACGAAACCAAATGAAAATACAATTACAACTGGTAGTGATGCAAGTACGTTAGTTGGCGTTGCCAATTGGGATTGAGGCAGTGTTTGAATTATCTCATAAATGAACATTTTGATTCAATATTTAATTCGACTATCTGTCTATATCGGGCAAATTCGTTGGACCCGAGGGTGGTCGGATTCGGCAGGTACAACTGAATATGTTTTATTTAACATATCATCACAACTAATGCTCATTTATTCTCTTTATTATGTGTGGGACGTCAGTGCTATTGAATGCTTCTTGTTATGGTGACGATCCTTTTATACTACTTATACATTTCAAAATATTTGGTATACTTTTGTTTTATGACATTAATATGCATCCTTAAGTCAATTTATTATACCAATGATATTAAACATTATTGAAATTGGCTTAGCAATTATTGTTTTATTAGATACAGTAAAACCGTTTGTCAACAGGTTCTTGTTATTCCGGCGGGGATTTCTTTATTTACACTTTCCTGTTTTAATGGGATGACAGTAGGGTAAGTGTGAAGTTTGGTGCACCCTAGAACCGGTTTAAACCCGCAGGGGCCTACTTTGTGACTAACCGTTCCAAGGCGGTAGCCCTATTGTCAACCCTTTTTGTGTTTGTGATGTCGTTTGCATTTATTATTGCTTTTGCCTTCTTGTTTGTCTGTTTGCGTGTATGTTTCTGTGTTTTGTGGTTGACTGTCCTCCTTGAATGCTACTTTCCCTGTCCGATCTTTGTTATATTTCACCGAAGCAATAAATCTACATATCAGAGTAAACCCAAATCAAATATCCGTTCGATATACAAATGTGTCAGAATTGCTTTGACGCAGAACCCGGAGATCACGGTTTCGAATCTTTCAGGCACCACTGGGGTTATTCGCTGTTTCTTTGGACAAAAAACGTCCCATATCCTCTTCGTCGTTGGGAATGTAGCGCGGACGCTCGTTCTTCGAAGGCACTATCTACGATATGAAACCATATCACTTTATTACATAAGAGCGTGGCGAGGTTCCCGTATTCCTATGTATCCTTCTATTCTCTCTGGAGCTGCTCGATATAACATGTTATGTGTTGAGAAGACGTTAACCAACAATCAATTCAGTTGATCGGAATAACCCAATGTAGCTTCCTGCGTGCCAAGCTTCGAGTTACATAATGCAACTGTAGCACTTACTTTGTAATTACAAAGTTGTCTTAGTGTGTGACTAACATTGATGCCATCTTATATTCGTTGCAAATATTACTTTATATTATCACACTGGACGATAAATGGCACCGTCTGCGATGTTAACGCTGATGCGATGCCATAGCAACGCACTGGTTAGAGGTAAAATGGCAGATTTTGTTTCCATAGTACAGTAACATATATATTATTTCATTTCGTTTATGTCTCATTGTCATATTCCGCTGATACCAATGGTCTGATGGAATTGTTGTATAACCTAATAACATAAAACATTTGACAGATGGAGGCGTAATACACCATTGCGTGTGTGCTTCCATGGTGTATAGTCAAATAGTGCCTAATTAAAAACGTTTCCCTGCCTTACTAGTGATACAAAAGGAACACTTTTTTGCTTTTGTCCTTATTACCTATACCTCATTCGAATGATGTATTGGGAACATTTATTAGTGTTTGTTTGAGATATTTAATAATAATTGACATAGACAATAAAGCGAAAGTATAGAAATGGGATAAATTTATCTGTGTAACGTGTCAAAATAGAATATGACGTCACTCAACAGATTGGCTTTTTCTTACATGATACATGACCCTTTGTTTTTATTGCATTTTTATATTGGAGGACGCTCGATCGTTTTTGATTGATATGTGTTTTAACATTTTCTACGGAGAAAAACACGCATTCTTTATCTTTTGGTATACATGAGTCCTATATAAACCGAAGAAGGAAAATCAATGGTGCAATGACACATTGAGATCTCTTCCGTAAAGCACACTTGTGTTACAGTTAATTGTTTCCTTATTCTGCTATGTATCTCTGTTATTTAATCAACCGTGGAGTGAATTTTGATAAAATATGCAACTTCACTCATGAAACACTTACTTTCAACTTCAAGTTGTGTGGCCTGTGATCTGTTCTCCATCCGGCTGAGATGTTCATTACACCGCACAGGCTGGTATTGGACTGCATAGCTTCTGTTTTACTGGAATGACCCCAAAATATGTTTGTATTTCTCGGAGATATACACTAGGTATGTTCTCTTCCATGGATGTATGCAACTGTTCTGTCTTTGTTTCTGTCTTGTAAAACGTAAGTAAAACGTGTTTGAGTTGCTTCGTTTACATCATTAGAGTATCGTCCCTTTGTATTATACCTGTATAAAGGTGTAACCATGGGAAGAATTATACAGCGTTCCCGTGGCCTAGTGGTTACGCCAAGAACTTGTAACCTAGCATATCATGGGTCGAAACCTCAACGAGACAAATAAATCATAAAAGAGAAAAACATAGTGTATAGATCTGAGAAATACAAAGAGATTTTAGGGTCATTCCAGTCAAACAGAAGCTATGCAGTCAAATAACAGCCTGTGCGATGTAACGAACATATCAGCTGGATGGAGAACAGATCACAGGCCACACAATTTAAAGTTGAAAGTAAGTGTTTCATGAATGAAGTCGGATATTTTATCAAAATGCACTGCACGTTTGATCAAATAACAGAAATACATAGCAGAATAAGGAAACAATTAACTGTAACACAAGTGTGCTTTACGGCAGAGGTCTCAATGTGTCATTGCACCATTGATTTTCCTTCTTCGTTTTATATAGGAGGAATACCAAGAGATAAAGAATGCGTATTTTCACCGTAGAAAATTTTAAAACGCATATCAATGAAAAACGATCGAACGTCCTCCAATATAAAAATGAAAAAAAAAGAGGGTCATGTATCATGTAAGAAAAAGCCAATCTGTTGAATGACGTCACATTCTGTTTTGACACGTCATAGATGAATTTACCCAATTTATATACTTTCGCTTTATTGTCTAATATGTCAATTATTATTAAATATCTCAAACAAACACTAATAACTGTTGCCAATACATCATTCGGATGAGGTATAGGTAATAAGGACAAAAGCAATAAAAAGTGTTCATTAGTGCTTTTTATTGTACGAACTGTGAATATATACTGTGCTAAATGGAAATGAGACGTAACGAACGGTGGGCCCTGTCCCAATTGGAGTAAACTGATTTTGAGACTTTTTTTAAAGTGTTTTTTTTAAGTTTTGACTACTTAATATTGAAAAAGTGGACACATTCATATAAGGCGGTGTGTCCACATGTTAAAAAAATATCCAAAAATGATTTTATTGACATGTTAAACCGTTTTTAGACCAAGACGTATTTGACCATTTTCCGAAATTGACCCTTTATAAAAAAATAATATGTTCAACATCGATCGATCATTCTGGAAAAAGTCGGTGATTCTGGACGAGACGAAACATAAAATATGTAACACTAATACAAGTGTAGTGTTACTGCGTCAATAAAATTACCTTCAAGGATCGTTTTATGTTCGAAATATGCAATTTATGTTGACAACTGCACTTTTTCTTATTTTTCTGACGCAGCCATCTTAGCAGACAACATCGAGGTAAAATCCGTTGTAAACCAGTCAGAATTATGCAACAATCGTTTTAATTGGTCAATTTAAACTAATAAGCGCGCGATAACATTCTGGTTTACGAACCATAAACTCGATGAATGAACTTTACCGCTTCAGCAAGGGACGCAGTCAACAATTTTATGTGAATGAAATTAAATGCCTTTACAATTGTGTCATCACAAGGACATAGGCCTAGTTCGTAGAAATATTCATGGCACTTTTACTACTGTGGTGCAGTGTTCGGATATTTCCTTATAACTACAAAAAGAGCTATATTTCCGTATAAAATAGTTTTCATTCCTTCAGATACTGCAACCTTGATAGAATTACCGTTAAATTGAGATAATTTATGTTCTTTTTTCATTCCCTTCAGAACATGCAACATTGACATAATAGCTGTAAATGGATACATATTTTTTTATTCTCTTCAGAACTTGCAGCATTCAACAAAAAGAGTATATTTTCGTTATTCATTCCCTTCAGTTTTTTGTTGAAACGTCTGTGTTAATTTAAGGGTTTGATGTTATTCATTCCCTACAAACTGTTGTCGAAACGTCTGTGCGAATTTAAGGGTTTCATGTTATTCATTCCCTCCAATTTGTTGGGATAAATTCCTTTTCATTCCCTTCATGTTTTGTAACAGTGAAACTGACCAGATTTTAAAAACGGCCAAGACACCGCAATTCATCATCACCTTACGTGTCCACATTTCCAAAACAGGCAAGAGTGCCTATTTCAACAACTTGATCTGTGTCCACATTTCCGAAACAGGCAAAAATGCCTATTTCAACAACATGATCTGTGTCCACATTTCCAAAAACTTGATATTTTACCCCCAAAAAGTAATCCAAGCCCCTTTTCCTATGTATTATTTAGGAAAAACATACTTTTTTAAAATGTGGACACGCCGCCTTATAGAGCCGTGTCCACATTTGCAAAAATTCACTTTTGTCAATAAAACATACTTTTTTTCAAATGTGGACACACTGCCTTATAGAGCCGTGTCCACATTTTAAAAAAGGATGTTTTTCCTAAGAAAAGTGTCTTTTTTAAAATGTGGACACGCCTCTATAAGGCGGCGTGTCCACATTTTGAAAAAGTATGTTTTTCCTAAGAAAAGTGTCTTTTTTAAAATGTGGACACGCCGCCTTATAGAGCCGTGTCCACATTTTAAAAGTTTAATAATGTGACACATGGAAGGTATATTCCGGGGAAAGGGTCTCCTTTGGGGACAAATACATAGAAAAAGGGGCTTGGATTACTTTTTGGGGGTAAAATATCAAGTTTTTGGAAATGTGGACACAGATCGTCTTTGTGATTTACGCATTTTTCGCATTTTTTGAAAAATGGACACGTTCAATGTTTCAAGTTCTGAAGGGAATGAAAAATAATATTTTTCAATTAACAACATATTTAGTAGAATGCCGGCATGTTCTGAAGGGAATACAAATTAATATTCTCCATTTACAGCTATTTAGTCAATGTGGCAAGTTCTCAAGGGAATATAATATAATTTTTTGATATTTGTTTAACATGCCTTATATAAACGTGTCCATGCGGTCCTTTTCATTCATTTGGTTCATTAAGACGTGCTCGACCTCTAGTCCAATGAAAAACGTCGTTATATAATGGTAGCCGCGAAAATAGACTGGTTTAAAACCCATTACTAAGAGCAAAATAAGTGGAAAAATCAGTTTACTCAAATTGGGACAGGGCCGAACGGTGTAAAGGATTTGAATTAATTCGCTTATTTGACAAAGATACATAGATCTACTTCGAAATGAGGTATGTCAACTTTGTGTCAAACAAGCTTCTTTACCATGTGTTATATATACAGTAGGGATATCACATTTATTTTTATTTTCATTTTTTTTTTAAATATTTGCGACTCAAGTGCCAGCGATTTTCTGTTATTCTCATAAGCAGAATATCTGTCAGAATATAAGAATATTTCATTGGTATCCGGAAAAGATCAGGAATTTCAAAACGAGGTATAATTTTCTGAACAGTTATAATGTGGATTGTAATATATGAACTGAATAGCTATGATTGATTCTTTTTCTTGCATATGATAGACATTTTGTGCGTTGGGAGCGCCAAGTACTAACGTTGTGCGTGTTGTTTTTCCACAGTGACGTCATGCAACTGTTGACATTATTGACGTCATTGTTGATACGCGTGACATTTATTGTCCCCGTTGTGAAAAATTAGACTTTCCATCACTCATATAATGCGGATAACCTTATAACTCATGCTTGTGTTGTCCTTGGCATAAAACCCCCACTGATTCAGTTGTTCAACAATCCATGTCATTCATTCACGGTTTACGTATTTTGAAATAAACCCGTGTCAAAGATGCATGTCTACCTATCCTCTGTGTTCATGCTCTCCGACAACATAATCCTGGACAGTAAAATACTTAATATTCATTACAACAGACTTAATACTTTAAAAACAGGTTAAATTTTAACTGTGAAATGAAAATCAATCTTGAGAAAAACACATGCAAATTACACAAACTTTGGATTTTTTTCAATGGAACTATTTAATCATTCTACGACCCGGAAGCACTTTCTCACCGCTCGGACACCAATAGCGTTATTTCGCATAAATAATATAACTTTGTAATTATTATTTTTGATCCACGTGACAGGAATTGAAAATACCGTGATTTAATACAGTCTTTGCATATTCCTGAGTGTTTTGAGTCTAGGTCAGACAATCTGATAATAAGCAAAGTTATGTAATACATTCCAAAACGAACGGGAAAGTTAAATTTAGCAGAAATAGATTATCAGTAAGGAGGAATTTCGGAAACAGCGCCGTGATATGGGAATATGTGGATACATCAAACAAAGCACACGTGCTATAATTAGATTAGTGTATATATGTACGAGCATACATAGAGGTCAATTTGTAATGTATTTAATTTGAATATAGTTAAAGTGCGAACAGGTTATACTTCTGTTTTTAGCCAGTACATGCAATGCATACCATTTAAACATCTTGTATTTAAAAGACAGAAACAAAGACAGAACAGTTGCATACATCCATGGAAGAGAACATACCTAGTGTATATCTCCGAGAAATACAAACATATTTTGGGGTCATTCCTTAAGTAAGAAGCTATGCAGTCCAATACCAGCCTGTGCGGTGTAATGAACATCTCAGCCGGATGGAGAACAGATCACAGGCCACACAACTTGAAGTTGAAAGTAAGTGTTTCATGAGTGAAGTTGCATATTTTGTCAAAATTCACTCCACGGTTGATTAAATAACAGAGATACATAGCAGAATAAGGAAACAATTAACTGTAACACAAGTGTGCTTTACGGAAGAGATCTCAATGTGTCATTGCACCAGTGATTTTCCTTCTTCGGTTTATATAGGACTCATGTATACCAAAAGATAAAAAATGAGTGTTTTTCTCCGTAGAAAATGTTAAAACACATATCAATCAAAAACGATCGAGCGTCCTCCAATATAAAAATGCAATAAAAACAAAGGGTCATGTATCATGTAAGAAAAAGCCAATCTGTTGAATGACGTCATATTCTATTTTGACACGTTACACAGATAAATTTACCCCATTTCTATACTTTCGCTTTATTGTCTATGTCAATTATTATTAAATATCTCAAACAAACACTAATAAATGTTCCCAATACATCATTCGAATGAGGTATAGGTAATAAGGACAAAAGCAAAAAAGTGTTCCTTTTGTATCACTAGTAAGGCAGGGAAACGTTTTTAATTAGGCACTATTTGACTATACACCATGGAAGCACAAACGCAATGGTGTAATTACGCCTCCATCTGTCAAATGTTTTATGTTATTAGGTTATACAACAATTCCATCAGACCATTGGTATCAGCGGAATATAACAATGAGACATAAACGAAATGAAATAATATATATGTTACTGTACTATGGAAACAAATCTGCGATTTTACCTCTAACCAGTGTATGGCATCGCATCAGCGTAAAACATCGCAGACGGTGTCATTTATCGTCCAGTGTGATAATATAAAGGAATATTTGCAACGAATATAAGATGGCATCAATGTTAGTCACACACTAAGACAACTTTGTAATTACAAAGTGAGTGCTACAGTTTCATTATGTAACTCGAAGCTTGGCACGCAGGAAGCTACATTGGGTTATTCCGATCAACTGAATTGATTGTTGGTTAACGTCTTCTCAACACATAACATGTTATATCGAGCAGCTCCAGAGAGAATAGAAGGATGCACAGGAATACGGGAACCTCGCCACGCTCTTATGTAATAAAGTGATATGGTTTCATATCGTAGATATTGCCTTCGAAGAACGAGCGTCCGCGCTACGTTCCCAACGACGAAGAGGCTATGGGACGTTTTTTTATAAAGAAACAGCGAATAACCCCAGTGGTGCCTGAAAGATTCGAAACCGTGATCTCCGGGTTCTGCGTCAAAGCAATTCTGACACATTTGTATATCGAACGGATACTTGAATTGGGTTTACTCTGATATGTAGATTTATTGCTTCGGTGCCCAACATCTTGGCGGTATGCAATATTTAAATATAGTGAAACGTCAGTAAAACGTTTTTGAGTTGCTTCCCTTACATCATTAGAGTATCGTCCCTTTGTATTATACCTGTATAAAGGTGTTGACATGGGAAGAATTAGAAGGCGTTCCCGTGGCCCAGTGATTACGGCAACAACTTGTAACCTAGCACATCATGGGTTCAAAAGCGCAACGAGGCAAATAAATCATAAAGAGAAAAACATTATTTATTTTGTATAAATTGTTTTCTTTATAACTGAACAACACATGTAATAGTTAGATATAATAGGAAGTTATGTGTAATTGTTGTATATACACGTGAAATGCTTATTGTTTCTGTTTGTCAAAATCCATGCAGCTGGATGAGTTCAATATTGTCAATTCGAATATTACTAATATAAATGTAATGAGTGATAAAATATTTTTATATAAGGCATCAATTAGCTACTAAATATGCCATGGTAAGGTTAATTTTTTGGTATTATTTTATTTCGTCGGTGTGTTCTTGGGTTAGACGCTTTCACATGGCCTCATCCATCGGATGGGGACGGTAAACCGGCAGTCCCGTGTATAGCAGTTTGTCTTCCGAGCAAGTAAACTAATCTATTCACTGGTACGACAATTTTCCGGATTAACGTGTATCCTTCCACTGTCTCTTGTGCGGCTCTAAATAACATATACTATGTTGATGAGCCGCTAAACAGCATTTAATTAGTGATCCGACTGGATGATATTTTAACGGTAAAAGCATACGTAATGAGAACCCGAAAATCGTCCAATCGGATCACTTCTTTGAGTACAACCGGAGTAAACATAAGTAGGAAATATTGTTATGGTAGCAATCGGCGATTTTACTTAAAGTTCTTCACCAGTGTGCTTTTTTTGTACGAACTGTGAATATATACTGTGCTAAATGGAAATAAGATGTAACGAACGGTGTAAAGGATTTGGATTAATTCGCTAATTTGACAAAGATACATACTTCGAAACGAGGTATGTCAACTTTGTGTCAAACAAGCTTCTTTACCATGTGTTATATATATATTAGGGGTATCGTATTTATTTTTATTTTCATTTTTTTTTACATTTTTTGCGGCTCAAGAGCCAGCGATTTTCTGTTATTCTCATAAGTAGAACAAATAGGAAAAAAATCAGGAATTTCAAAACGAGGTATAATTTTCTGAACAGTTATAACGTTGATTGTAATACTTGACCTGAATAGCTATGACAGACTTTTTTTCTTGCATATGATAGACATTTTGTGCGTTGGTATCGCCAATTACTAACGTTGTGAGTGATGTTTTTCCACAGTGACGTCATGCAACTGTTGACTTTATAGACGTCTTTGTTGAGTACCTTATAACTCATGCTTGTGTTGTCCTTGGCATAAAACCCTCATTGATTCATTTTTTCAACAATTCATGTCATTCATTCACACTTTACGTATTGTGAAATAAACCAGTGTCAGAGGTGCATGTCTACCTATCCTCTGTGTTCATGCTCTCCGACAGCATAGTCCTGGACAACACAGTAATATACTTACTATTCATTACAACAGACATAACACTTTAAAATCAGGTTAAATTTTAACTGTGAAATGAAAATCAATCATGAGAAAAATACATGCAAATTACACAAACTTTGGATTTTTTCCAATAGAACTATTTTAGCATCCTACGACCCGGAAGCACTTTCTCACCGCTAGGACACCAATAGCGTTATTTCGCTTAAATAATATAACTTTGTAATTATGTTCTTGTTTAAGTCTTTGACTTTGCAAATTTGTTCCTTATTTTTGATCCACGTGACAGGTATTGAAAAGACTGTGATTTAAGACAGTCTTTGCATGAGTAATTATACTGAATTTCTGACACCTGGTAATATTGTATGCTTTTAATATAAGACGCAAAGTCCTACACTAATGTGGTAATGAATAAATACATAACACGAGCTGTGTTGGTACGTCTTCTTTATTTGACCACATGCATAGAAGTGGAGATTAACATTTATCAGTGGGC
Source organism: Cyrtodaria siliqua (assembly GCA_037043455.1). Classification (NCBI taxonomy): domain Eukaryota; kingdom Metazoa; phylum Mollusca; class Bivalvia; order Adapedonta; family Hiatellidae; genus Cyrtodaria; species Cyrtodaria siliqua. The sequence continues at coordinate 13,755 of JAWPHD010011431.1, forward strand.
GAAAGTTCCAGTATTAGAATGGATGATGGGTAGAGTTATAGACTGGCTATAAACAAATACTGTTACAGACACCAATAGCGTGATTTCGCTTAAATAATATAACTTTGTAATTATATTCTTGTTTAAGTCTTTGACTTTGCAAATATGTTCCTTATTTTTAATCCACGTGACAGGAATTGAACATGACCGTGATTTAAGACAGTTTTTGCATATCCTGAGTGTTTTGAGTCTAGGTCGGACAATCTGATAATAAGAAAAGTTATGTAATACATTTCAAAACGAACGGGAAAGTTAAATTTAGCAGAAATAGATTATCAATAAGGAGGAATTTCGGAAACCGCGCTGTGAGATGGGAATATGTGTATACATACGAGCATACATAGATATGTAATGTATTTAATTTGAATATAGAACGAGCGTCCGGGCTACGTACCCAACGACGATGAGGGTAAGGGACGTCTTTTGTCCAAAGATACAGCGAATAACCCCAGTGGTGCCCGAAAGACTCGAACCCGTGATATCCGTGTTCTGCGTCAAAGGCAAGTCTTATATATTCGTCTATCGAAAGGATACTAGGTTTGGTTTTACTCCGATATGTGGATTTATTGGTTCGGTGCCCAACATTTTGCGGTATGCAATATTTAAATACAGGTCAAACGTAAGTGAAACGCTTTTGAGTTGCTTCCCTTACATCATTAGAGTATCGTTTCTTTGTATTATACCTGCATAAAGTTGTGAACATAAGAAGAATTAGAAGGCGTTCCCGTGGCCTAGAGGTTACGGCAAGAACTTGTAACCTAGCACATCATGGGTTCGAAACTTCAACGAGGCAAATAAATCATAAAGACAAAAACATTATTTGATTTGTTAAATTGTTTTCTTTATGATTGAACAACACATGTAACAGTTAGATATAATAGGAAATTATGAGTAATTGTTGTATTTACGCGTGAAATGCTTATTGTTTCTATTTGTCAAAATCCATGCAGCTGGATGAGTTCAATATTGTCAATTCGAATATTACTAATATAAATGTAATGAGTGACAAAATATTTCTACCTAAGGCATCAATTATTTACCTAATGTGCCATGGTAAGGTTCGCTTTTTGGTGTTATTTTATTTCGTCGGTGTGTTCTTCGTCTAGACGCTTTCCCATGACCTCGTCCATCGGATGGGGACGGTAAACCGGCGGTCACGTGTGTCGGAATTTATCTTCCGAGCAAGTAAACTAATCTATTCATTAGTAGGACAGTTTTCCGGATTAACGTGTATCCTTCCACTCTCTCTGGTACGACTCTAAATAACATATACTATGTTGATGAGCCGTTGAACAGCATTTAATTAGTGATTCGACTGGATGGTATTTTAACGGTAAAAACATACGTAATCAGAACCCGAAAATCGTCCAATCGGGTAACTTCTTTGAGTACAACCGGAGTAAACATAAGTAGGAACTATTGATATAGTAGCAATCGGCGATTTTACTTAAATTTCTCCCCCAGAGTGCTTTTTTTTTGTACGAACTGTGAATATACTATGTTGTCAGACCCAGTGACTTTAAAGGCCTTCAAGTTTTTCACGGGTTTTTCAACCCCCTTTATGGTGGATCGTTATTTTTTCCATTTGTGAGTATGGACTTGGTCCCTTGTCTGGCAAGTTATTTGGAACTTCCTTTGTGTAAACGGACGGAAATTGCTCGTTGAGTATTTCTGCCTTCTGGGAGCTGTCACTATGGAGGAAGCCATCTTTATTGATGAGTGCATCTACTCCAGAGGATTATTGCTTTTTGCTCTTCGCGTAGGACCAAAATCGCTTGGGGTTCTCTTTCAAATCGTTACTGACAACATCCTCCATGAACGCCTTATTTGCTTTTCTAATGGAGCGTTGGCAAGTTATTTGGATGTCTTTGTACCGTGACCAATCTCTCGGGTTGTTTGTCTTTCTGGCTTTTTTATGGGCCTTCTATTTTCTTCTCATGGCTCTTCTTATCTCTGTGTTAACCCGTGTGTCTGTTCTGTGAAAGTTTTGATGGAACATGCTCCTCAATAATGCTGTGTAGCCCTATATTGACGGTGCTCCACATTGTCTCCACTGACATCTGGGTGGTTGGACAGAAGTGTCTGCCAAATTTCTGGATAGCACTCTTTATTCCGTCAATGTTCGCCTTCTTCCACAGGTATATTACTCTGCTTGGAAGTTTTTTGCGGGTAGGCTGGATAGCTTTATCGTCATGGTCACTTTTAAGGCCTATAGGGGATAGTGGCTTGCATCGTATCATACATCCAGGGTGACTGGTTAGGATAAGGTCGAGTGTGTTTTGTAGTCTGGAGGGAAAGTTCACCATCTGCTCGAGACCCATATCCAGTTCAATGTCAAGAAACCCTGTAGGGGTAATATTTGCTGCCCGCGATGGTGTTGTTGGACAATGATATGTCTGGGACATTAAAGTCTCCACCTACTATATGGATAGCGTTCTTGTAACTGGATTTCAGACTGGTGATCTCTTCCATAAGATTTGGCCAGGCAGTATGTGTCATTTCTATCGGGTGGTCTATACTATGACGCAATGACTAATTTCTTGTTGTTTAACATGTTGATGGTACCTGATATCATCTCTATGTGTTTTCTCTTAGTAACATTCAACAGCCCTAAGTTGTCTTTGACTGCAAGCAGGACACCTCCATGTGGGTCGGTTGGTCTGTCGTTGCGGTATATGTTCTATCCTGTTATAGAGCTAAATAATTCGGCTGTCTGAACCTCTTCTGATAACCATGTTTCAGTTTCTATGATTATATCTGGGGCTGCAGTTTCTATGAGAACCTCGATGGTGTTTCCGTTTTTCCTTATGCTCTGAAAATGTATGTTTAACATGCGCAGAGCCTGTTTGCACGATCTTGTATTTTGTGGTGATGTTTTATGTGAGGATACAACTTTCGGGCTTCCTAGTGAAGAGAACGTAGAGTTTTGTATGCTGTTGGAATTGACCTCGGTTGGTTCGGCTAACGTTTGATCGATCTGGAGTGAAGAGGCTGCTGCCTTCTTGTACGCTAGAGTATGTGCTACCTATACTACTATGATCCAATACAGGTACGTCATATAAGATCCCCGAGTGGTTAGTGGTACCGCATTTTGCCATTTTTGTAAATGGGACCAATCAGTCTAATATTAAAAAGATCGGACAGGGAAAGTAGCATTCAAGGAGGACAGTCAACATTTGTTTCAAGTTGTAGAAACAAATGAATGTCATTGAAAAAAGTTAAAATCTTTTAAATTTTGACGAACTCAGAGAAGGCAGTTGTCTCACTCCCACGCATACTCTGCCCTATAAGAGAAAGTAGACTTTAAGTTAATTGTAAAGTTTTAGGCCAACAATGATCAAATAGAAATAATAGGAAATCTAACTAAATGCTTTTCGTTCCTTTCAAATCATTCCCTTATCCGTTTATTTGTTGTATGAAAAAAAAGGCAGTTGTATTTAAATAATTTCCAGTAATACAGTGGGGTGCATTTCAGTGTTACGTTTGTAAATAGTGTAGTCTATACCGTTAACTATTTCCCTGTCTACCCTGTTAACTTTTGCTTCAAATCTTGCCGTGTTTATACAGTTTCCACAACAAAAACATCGTTGTCTACACGGTTTACCACGCATTTCTTTCAAACTCAAATATCTCCATCAACGGACTGATGGGTGCATGATGTGGTTATTTACATTCTAATGGATATATATCAAATATTTTAACCCCAAACTGGACACAATTTCGGCTAGAAACGAACTCATGGTCAAAAACGTTGATAGGTCACTGATTCAAATTTTGAAAACAGAATTATATCAGCTTTGAACGCCGATTACAGGCATTGCACGTTTAGCATGGGCATAAGACGGGTATGTTTTTTAAGCATCGAGCACTGATTGGTGCATGTCTGCTAAATTGATAGATCGAAATAATCAAAATATACAAAGGAAGAGGTTGATTTTCAATGTGCATACGTCTCGCATGCTTTGATGGCCGCCATCTTGTTCTGTCTACACGGTTTCCAAAAATGTCTTCACGGTTTCGAATATTAGACAGTGAATATCTAATATCTAATTTGTCATTCCCTAATAAAATGTCGGATTCTGACCAGCTGGTTACAGTCTCAGTGCATTTGCTATTAATGAAAGTAGACAAGTTTGACCAAAACAATTTTGAAACTTCACAGACGTAGAAGAGATGTTTAATTGTTTCCACAGTTTTATTACAAAAAAATACACATATCTGAATCAGCAATGTTCATTTTTTAAGTAAATAATTGGTACCAGAATCCTATGGTTGATCCTGTATTGAAACCATTGGTGTCTTACATCTTGATTTATTTTAAATATTTGTACAAATTCAGGTGTCTACTATTAAGTTCTTCGTTCCACTTAGTTATCGCCGATGGGATTATATTTTTTATTAGCATTGCATCATATATTGATTTGCTTCCTTTAATGTCTTTTAAAATAGTCGATAGATAAAATGGGATTATAGCTAATAGACTGTGGGAATATATGTCAGCGTAGTAACCTTTTAACTGATGCTATAAAACCTTCATATACTAAAAAAGTAGATTTTAGCCCATACGTTTCTTTAAAGACCTTAAAAGGTAATAAATTGCCGTTATTATTGATCAGGTCAATGATTGAAATAACTCCTTTCGCGAACCAGTGTTTGAAAAAAAAATGTTGAGCCTCTGACCTATCTTTATTCTACCTTAAAGGAACACCTTGATACTGATACCATGAGGTTGGTGGAATGTTACGTAGATACTATTTATAACTTTCACAGACATCTTTCCAGAAAGGATTATCCAATGTTTTTAGATGTTTATCTATATATGTCATGACAAAGCAAGTGAACTGCTGTATCCATGGTTACATTTCTTGAACAATTGTCAAGCAATTATTTTCACTTTTAGAATCCGTCTTATCCAAGTTATTAGTATATGGGTCTAGCTGGATTAGCTGTAAACAAACGGGCGCCATTTTGTTTTCTAAAAATGGAAACGCTCATGTATAAAGTAGGTCACGCGCGGCTTCATTTGCATATGAATGCATTGTGGGTAGAGGCGATTAATGGCAGGATGTTCTAATAAAAGATATTGCATCAGTCTCCCTAATCTGTATAATAGAGACAGGATGTCTCAGTTCTTTTTGCATAAAAACTGCAGAGGTGATTACTGGCAGGATGTTCTAACACAAGGTGTCTGAGTTCCCTTTGTATAAAAACCGCAGCGGGGATTACTGCCAGCATGTTCTAACAAACGGTATTGATATTTAGACTTAATCTGTGGATATTATAGAGACAGGATGTTTGAGTACCTTTTGTATAAAAACCGCAGAGGGGATTACTGCCAGGATGTTCTAACAAAAGGTACTTACATTTAGACTTAATTTGTGGACATTATAAAGACAGGATGTCTGAGTTCCTTTGTATAAAAGCCACAAAGGGGAATACTGCCAGGATGATTGAACAAAAGGTATTGACCTTTAGACTTAATATGTGGAATTTATAGAGACATGATGTCTGAGTTCCTTTTGTTTTTTTATTAAACCGGAAAGTGGATTAGGGACAGGATGTTCGAACAAAATATATTGACACGGCGAATTGACATCCGACCGCAATAGAAAACGTGAAAGAAGGACCGGAAACACTCTATTATACCAATACTTTGAAAACAAGATTTGACATGTTAAGACTCGTTCTTCTATGAATAGACGTGACGATGATTTCTATAAGTAACACAAACGGATCAATCACATTGATAGATTTTCAAGAACTAGTGAACTTTTTAGTATATTACAACTTGTTGTTTCTATCAGCTAGACTCGTTCCCGAACTGTTTTCTTTGTGTACTCGAGACCAAAGTTAAACGTCAACTAACAAGTAAGTACTTACTTCTTTGTAAAGAATGTTGATGGTCGATACTGACTAAATTCTAATTCTCTCAAAGTTGTGTTTCTGTTTCCAAAGTAAGGAATTGGAAACTTCAGGATCCGTCTTCAAAGTGAACACATCTTTCATATGATACATGTCCACTTGAAAAATTGTAGTTATTGCTGAGTTTCAAGCATTAACCGATAATTAAAGAATCGTACCGATCAGTATTCGATTGAAACTTCACATTTATAGTTGTATTGTTATAACACTTGTCTCCTAACCCCGAAAAAGTCAAAATGTCTACAGCTCTTTAATTTTAACTATACGAAAAATCAACGCAGATTGTGCAAATCCTTCTAAAAAATCAACAACTTTTATTTTCAAATCTGTTCTCTCTTAAAGTATAAACACATCTATGAACGTAATGTAACATCGTATTTAAAGTTGAATTCTTCATTACAAGTATTATACATGTTAATACATGTATTGTCCAGAGACTGTGATTTGAACTAGGATTAAAAGGTCACAGAAACATTTTTATACAAAGCTGATCATGTATTTACTTTAAATTACAACATATAATTTAACAATTGTCATTTTCTGCATGTCTCATTTCCTAAAAGTCTGTTTGTAAGACGTTCCTTGCTTGTGTTTTGTCTGATTACGTTTTCTTTCAACATACACGTGTTTGGCGGCAACTGATCTATTCCATGCCTGGCGCTGTAAAGCTTACATTCGTTTTCCTTTCTCGTTGATGATTGTCTTTTCCACCAATCAAATGAGTAGTCGCCTCTTTTAAGTCACTTTTTATTGAGATTTCGCTATTTCCAAAGCCGTCGTGACCGGTGTCACGATTTCGCTATTTCCAAAGCCGTCACCAATTTAAATTACATGTTTGTTTGGTTCTGATTCAATGTGCTAACTGTTTTTTACGCATTTTAAACTGTGTCGTCAACTTGATCACTCTCGTGGTCACTGTTATCTTCATTCTTTTCTGGGATTAATATCTCGTTCAATTCGTGTTTGTGTAAACGAATACCCTCTTTTATGACTAAAAGAACTGGTAATTGAGTCACTTTTTGCACTCGTTTAACCGTATCCATGATAGATGCGTACAATGGGCACGTGTCTATATAGTATATGAACTTCAGATCTTCGTCCAAGTACTCTCTAGCCGACTTACGAAGCTCGGGCAGCATGTCATTTATCATTTTGCGTTCCTCTAACCTAGATCTATCCTCAGGGTAGCAGTCTATCGCCTTTTGTTTTATCTCCGTACAGTACTTTTTAACAACATTTCCAATAGTCATTTGCGCAGAAAACTATTAGTTTTTTGAGTCTCGCTTTCACGTGCCTTCCGAAGGTGATTTCTTATTTCGACATCCGTTGGTTTTAGTGAAGGCAATGTATACTCGTTTGAACTATCTTCATCTGATTCTTCGTCCATGTCATTATCACTTTCAAGAGGTTTTCTCTTTTTGCCATTCCCTTGACCAATGGCCCGGATACCCGGAGGCACGGAATACTCGTTTAGACTGTCTTCATTTTCCTCCTCTCTGTCATTTCCTGGATCACCGACCCTACTGTTAAAAAGGTCGGTCATCAGTCGTTCGTGTTCGGGTGTATTGGCCTATAAGTCCACCACTAGATACCCGTAGGGTCGTTTTACCGCTTCCACGTATTGTCGCAAACATGTTTTACCCGTCAAAGCAAAAATCCTTCTCGTCAATGTCGCTACCTGTTGTCAATCGATGGGATTGTTGAACAAACCAAATACTGAGTGTTTAAGACTATATCTCTACAGGCTTTACCCTGTGGAAACAGATTTTGCGTCAAAGACACGATCGATATGTTTCGGTGATGTGATCCTTTCGTAAATAGGTCGGCGATCCTCTGGTCACATTTGGCATCCGCCACGAGATCGTCGAAGATATTCAGGTTAGGTGTCTTTGGGTCAATAAAATCTGACTCGTTCAAATTATTAGGGATACCGCTTATGAATTCAATGGATGGCATTATTTTGTTAAGTTCATCGTAAAGCAGTTGTCATTGACCGTAACTCCATATTATTCTTTGAGGGGGAGGGTCTATCAATGTAGAAAGCAAACGTTTTCGTGTCCAATGCGTTTTCCCGCTACCACTTGGCCCGTTAACATCATGGTAAAAGGATGCTGGAATACATTGTGAGGCCATTTCTTTATATTTTCCATCAGAGTGTTTGATGTTTGTATGTCTGTGTAAGTTATCAGATCTATTAATGGCCGCACCGAATACCGCGCAAGAAAACATGATTTTGACATACATTTATGATTACCTCTTCTTATGTTATTGCCTCACCTCCTCCTCAATCCAAATCTTCCTCCTCTTCCGCCTCTTCCTCCTCCTCCTCCTCCTCCTCCTTCTTCTCCTCCTCCTCTTCAATCCTCCTCCTCTATCATCCTCCTCTATACTCCTCACATCCTCCTCAATCCTCCTCCTCAATCCTCCTCCTTCTCCTCCTACTCAATCCTCTTCCTCCTCCTCTTCAATCCTCCTCCTTCTCCTCCTACTCAATCTACTTCCTCCTCCTCCTCCTCAATCCTCCTCCTCTTCCTCTGCTCTATCCTCCTCAATCCTCCACCTCCTCCTCCTCAATTCTATACCTCCTCCTCCTCAATCCTCCTCCTCAGTACTTAATGGTCATTGCTAATTATAGAATCCAAACGTCCTAGTTATTTATGTAAATCTAATATCACTGTTATTTATAATGCTAACCCCTCTTTACTTCCTCCGAGACCTAGGTTTTCCTTTCGTAATTTAAAATCGGAAATTCAGGAATTTCATAATAAATTTGATTTAGTTCCTGCAGATAAAGCCGCTAATAATGTAATTATTGTTTACGCCTACATTATGTCAATGTTTTATCTCTGGAACTCGGCAGCACCAATACTCAAGTTAATTCTACTGAGGATGATGATGTTTCCGCACATATCACTCGGTGCACTACTTTCAAGGCAGGTGTAAACGATAAGCAAAATAAACTGCCTACTATGTACTGGATTTCTAAATTACATAAAAATACATATAAGGCTCGCTTTATTTCGAATTCTAGTGCCTGCACCACCACAAACATCTCCAAACTTTTAACTTCTTATCTTACTGCCGTTAAAGATCACGTTAAACTATATTGTGATAAAACTTATGAAAACTCTGTGATTAATTTATTTTGGTCTATAAAAAATTCAGGAGACGTTCTTGATAAAATTGTCAATAAAGGTCAAGTTTCATCAATAAGCACTTATGAATTCTCTACACTATATACAACCTTACGACATCACCTTATTAAAGACAAGCTAATTTCTCTTATTCAATTAACATTCGCTAGAGAAAATACTACTTTTTTGGCATGTAAAAATATAAAAGCCTTTTTTACTAACGGCAGTTTAGATAATTATACTATGTGGACTTGCTATGAAGTTTTTGAAGCACTCATCTTCCTATTAGATAATATTTTCGTCTGGTATGGAACCACCCTTTATAAACAAATTGTTGGTATCCCTATGGGTTCGAACTGTGCACCACTTCTTGCAGGTTTGTTTTTATTTTGCTATGAAAGGGATTTCATGTTGAGTGTTTCACCAGATACCCAGGCAGATGTTATTGAAGCCTTTTATGACACCTCTCGGTATCTGGATGACATGTTGAACATTGACAACCCTTTCTTTCTAACTATGGTTAATAATATTTATCCTAAAGAACTTCAGCTTAACAAAGCTAATATATCTGATAATAACGCTTCTTTTCTTGATTTAGATCTCTCGATTGAAAATGGTAAAATAATTAGCAAAATCTATGACAAGAGAGATGATTTTAATTTTGACTTTGTTAATTATTCCCACTTGGATGGGGATGTTCCCCGAGCAACTTCTTGTGGGGTGTATGTGTCTCAACTTATTCGTTTTTCTAGAGCTTGTACTCGAGTTGAGGACTTTAATATTCGTAATGTTTGTATAACTAAAAAGTTTCTCAATCAGGGTTACCGTTACCATAAACTTCGTAAAACCTTTGCAAAATTGTATTATCGTAACCCTGATCTTCTTTCCAAATATAAAAATAATTTAAGGACTCTTCTGCGACAAGGACTATCACAACCTGACTTCTATGGTGATGTGATTTATAAACTTCGTAAGATTCTTGGTCATGATTATTTTCATACTATCTTTGTAAAACTTGTTAAAAAGTTTATCAAAAGAGGTTATGACACTATCATTTTGCAACGTATTGCATGCTTGGTGGTGGATCCTTTACAGTTCGCCACTATGCTTTCCTGCTGTGGACCCTATGATGACGCCTGCCTAAAGCCCATTGGGACGGTGGCGTTTGATGTTTGTCTATGATCTTTCTTGTCGTGCCCTTAATGGTTTATTCTCTTACTGCTCTGGCTTCTGCCAAGTCAGTGAGTACCTTCATTGTGACTTTCTAGGCAATTGTTTTTTTGTATTATATTTACACGAGCATATTTGTGTTTTACTTATATTGCCTATTGATGCTGCCTTGTTGGTTAGAGATTAGATCATGGCGGGGATTTCTTTATTTACACTGTCCTGTTTTAATGGGATGACAGTAGGGTAAGTGTGAGGTTTGGTGCACCCTAGAACCGGTTTAAACCCCCAGTGGCCTACTTTGCCACTGACCGTTCCAAGGTGGTAGCCCTATTGTCAACCCTTTTGTGTTTGTGATGTCGTTTGTATTTATTATTGCTTTTGCCTTCTTGTTTGTCTGTTTGCGTGTTTGTTTCTGTGTTTTGTGGTTGACTGTCCTCCTTGAATGCTACTTTCCCTGTACGATCTTTTATATTTCTTTATACCTGTTCAAACTTGTTTCAAACCCTTATACTCTTCTATTGATCGAATAGTAACTATTTACCTAGCGTTTCCGGTTTTGGTCTACAATCAAAAATCTGTTGAAAATACGTTTAAAATGATACAAAACACGATAGGATTCGGTCCATTATGAGGTAATTATGGGTATTTAAAGTGTGGATCAATCAGAGTCTACTATTATATCACGTGACCCCTAAACAGCAATATCACCGTAACTATAAGCGGTAAACAAAAGTATCGATTTTAGAATCAGCGTGAACAGATCTATCAAATGGTATCAGTTTTATATGGTTTAAACTAAAAATTAAGAAAATGTTTAAAAACTGCTCTTATGCAATAACTCTTAAAGTAAACAAAATCGACGCGAGAACCCAGGTTTATTCGAAAGTTTTTTATGAGATGTATTAGAAAATGAAATAAAATTGAAAATTAGACATTAAATGACATTAAATGATACTCTACGGCTGTAAAACTGATTTTAAGTTATTTTCTGAAACAAAGGATTCACATTTGATTATATAATCAGATAGCGCGTGAAATTTCGATTACTTTGGTATATAATTATATGTAGATAGGTAGAAATATGTTGAAAATATACGGATATAATGTTACATATATAGACTCTGGTTAACATTTACGATTTAACCCCTTAATGGTCAAAAGGTAATCCGTTACCCAGACGACTTAATATTTAAGTTACATACGAGACCAGCTTTGTATAGAAATGTTTTCAGTGAACTTTTAATCTTAGTTCAAATCACAATCTCTGGACAATACATGTATTAACATCTATAATACTTGTAATGAAGAATTCAACTTTAAATCCGATGTTACATTTTGTTCATAGATGTGTTTATACTTTGAGAGAGAACAGATTTGAAAATGGAAGTTACTGATTTTGATTTTTTGTATAATTAAACTTAAAGAAGCAGTGGACATTTTGGCTTGTTCGGGGTTCGGATACAAGAGTTTTAACAATACAATTATAAATGTGACGTTTCAATCAAATACTGATTGGTACGATTCTTTAATTAGAACTAACGGTATTGCAATTTACCAGGATTCTGAGTTTCAAGTAATATCGGTTATAAGCAATAACTACAATTTTTCAAGTGGACATGTATCATAATTATGAAAGATGTATTCACTTTGAAGACGGATCATGAAGTTTCTAATTCTTTATTTTGGAAACAGAAACACAACTTTGAGAGAATTAGAATTTAGTCAGTATCGACCATCCACATTCTTTACAAAGAAGGTAAGTGGTACTTGTTAGTTGTCGTTTAACTTTGTTTTCCAGCACTCAAAGAAAACAGTAATGTTCTGGAACGAGTCTAGCTGTAGATTGATTTGATAGAAATAACAAATTCTTATATACTAAAAAGTTCACTGGTTCTTGAAAATCAATCAATCTGATTGGTCCGTTTGTGTTATTTATAGAAATCAACGTCAAGTCTTTTTATAAAAGAAGTCTTAACATGTCAAATCTTGTTTTTAAAGTATTGGTAAAATAGAGTGTTTCCGGTCCTTTGTTCACGTTTTCTATTGCGGTCGGATGTCAATTCGCCGTGTCAATACCTTTTGTTCGAACATCCTGTCCCTAATTCCCTTTGCGGTTTTAATACAAAAGGAACTCAGACATCCTGCCTATATAATATCCACAGATTAGGTCTAAATGTCAATACCTTTTGTTCAAGCATCCTGGCAGTAATCCCCTTTGCGGCTTTTATACAAAAGGAACTCAGACATCTTGTCTCTATAATGTCCACAGATTAAGTTTAAATGGCAATACCTTTTGTTAGAACATCATGGCAGTAATCCCCTTTGCGGGTTTTGTACAAAAGGAACTCAGACATCCTGTCTCTATAATGTCCACAGATTAAGTCTCAATATCAATACCTTTTGTTAGAACATCCTGGCAGTAATCCTCTCTGCGGTTTTTACAAAAGGAACTCAGACATCCTGTCTATATAATGTCCACAGATTAAGTGCAATACCTTTTGTTACAACATTCTTGCAGTAATCCCCTCTGCAGTTTTTATACAAAAGGAACTCAGACATCCTGTTTCTATAATGTCCACAGATTAAATCTAAATGTCAATACCTTTTGTTAGAACATCCTTGCAGTAATCCCCTCTGCGGTTTTTATACAAAAGGAACTCAGACATCCTGTCTCTTTAATGTCCACAGATTAAGGAGACTGATGCAATATCTTTTGTCAGAACATCCTGCTACTAATGCCATCTACCCACAATACATTCATATGCAAATGAAGCCGCGCGTGACCTACTTTACACAACGTGCATTTCTATTTTTAGAAAACAAAATGGCGCCCGTTTGTTTACTGCTAAAGAGACCCATAAACTACTCAGCTTTTTACAAAATTTAAAAAAAGCATTCGATATCGATCATTCTTAAACCGCCTAGCTTTTAGTATTGATATATACATCTAACCTGACGTTTAGCTTTGTCTTTTTTACCACTCCACAAGATGTTAAAGATTAATGTTTTTAATTCATTTATTACCTGTTGGTGGGGATTGGGTAATATTGAAATTAGATGAGTTATTTTTGGAATTGCAAGACTCTTTATAACTGTAATTTTACCAATTGATGAGAGAATCCTCTTTGACCAGCTAATCAAAGAGTATTGATCTTTTCAATTTTATTTGTATAATTTATAGTACATATTTGGTCTAGGTCCACAGAAAATGTAATACCTAATAGAATGAAGGAGTCATGCTCCCAGCACAGTTCATATTCTCTAAATAGTTTAACGTAACATCGTTTTCTGCAACCTATCTAAATGAATTTATATTAAGGCCGGAGACTCTCGCATAAAATGTTAAGGTTTTAAGAATGTGTCTTAGAGATTTTTCAGAGCCATCCAGTACTAATGTAGTGTCATCTGCATATTGTGAGATTATGTGCTCTTGGGAACCTATTTTGAAACCGGTAATATTTAAATTATTTCTGCACACAGAATGAATATATAGGGAGACAATGGGTCGCCCTGACGACAACCTCGATGTATAGCGAACCAGTCTGAGAGGTGCCCATTTACTATAACACAAGATTCTATATTGGTGTAAAATAACTTTGTCCATCTTTTAAAGACAGTGCCAAAATAATAGAAGTCCAGTACTTGGAAAATAAAGTCCCACGCGAGCGAGTCAAAAGCTTTTTCAACGTTAGTTAGGAAGAGTAGTCCAGGTAAATTGTATTTTTAAATACAGCATATTTTGACGATAGAGTACCCCTTCATAAGGACGGATGTATATCAGAAGTTTAAACACGATTAACATGGTTTATGTATATCATACGTATATCATACATGTTTGATAGTATATGTATATCCTTTACTTTAGTCCTTGGCAAAACGAAAACCAAGGAGTCTAAAGGATTAGTTGTAACACTAAGTTAATGGAATAATTATATATGTGTCACCATTTATTTCACTGGCTCAAACACCAGAATAAGTTTAAGACCAACATTTCGGTCAGTGTTAGTCTTTGAGCATTCTTTTAAAGAATGGTAATTGTAAATGTATTCAAGTTATATCAGGGGGGTATTTATTGAGGAGTTTCAAGTTGATTGTGCATATTTAGATATTTTATTTATTACCTCCATCATGTACTGGTGGTTATTGGTAAGTACCAGTAATGGTAATAACAGTCAAATACCGTACCATCATTTACTAACCCAAAGTGTTGATCACAGTCCAGTCAAATAACGAGGTTCCATAACATTGATTACATATTTACCTCACAGGTGCACTTGATCTATACAAATATAATAGAAAACAATGCAGATTACCGATTAATATTGTAAGATATAATAACTAAGGATAATAGATTGTATAGTCCACATACCATTCATTAGCAGACTTGTTTACAGAGTTCATATATCCAGTTGGTGCTGTACCACAGGCTAAACAAACATGCGCTCATACAGTCGTTATCCAGAAGTCTAGTATTGACAAGGTAGTAATTATATTAAATGATAAATTGTAATAATATACAGGTTAATAATTTATTACAGGACAACTCCGCCAGAGTTGTTATACCAGTAGTCATACATTATATATATATTATATTATAGGTTAACTAAAACTCAATTCGCACTTTACCTACCGAGTTATCTATGATGTCAAGATGTGTATATGGTTTCGGCGTCAAAATCGACATAGTATTACCGAACTTATGACCCTTTTGTCGTCGAATTTTACGTTAAAATATCTTGTGTGTCTATTTCCTCCCAGTTTTCCTCCGTTTCTTTTCAAACTTAACAGGATACTTACCGATGATATCAACATGTGCATATCGATTCGGCATCCAAATCGACCCAGTATTACAAGAGTTACGGCTCCCTTTTCGCCAAATTTTACATTTAACACTGATTGTTTTCAGCGGGAGCATCCGTGTCCCATAGACAAATTTCTTGTTTTTATCCGTAGGGAAACTCTTTAATCTCTGTACCCACATAGTCATTCATCAAATTTCATGGATAGACTTTATACGGTGACATGAGGATCCCTTTATTATTTTTGGGTCAGTAGGTCAACGGTCAAGGTTTCCATGACCTGATCATAAACAACCTTGTCTGTATAACTTCCTAATCTCTGTAGCCACGTCATCAACTGCACTGGTGGACTGTTAATGGTGGGAAAGATGAGCCTTATTGTTTTGGTGTCAGTAGGTCAAAGGCCATGACCTGTAAAACTATGTCTGCAGGACAACACTTCAATTCCAAATTAAACTGGTAGGCTGTCCAGTAGACAGGATGATCCTATTCATTCCTAGGTCAGAAAGTCAAATGTCAAATTTACCATGACCCGATCATGAAAAACCTTACCCAAAAGATAACTTTTCAACCGCTGTATCCACGTTCCTCAAATTTCGCGGACTCCATGTTGAGCAGATGATCCCTCTTCAATGTGGTGTCAAGGTAACCATGACCCGATCATGAATAACATTGCACTCTTATATGGATCAATAACTGCTTGGTGACTTTGTTCTAGTTAGAAACTAGAACTATTACTGAAGGTGAGAAATACCCCCGCTTTTTTGCTATTATGGATGAGAATTGGTAAAATCTAGAAGAATAAATGTCTAAAATATCTATTAATTTTATAATGTTAAAAAAAAACTCCAAGTAAAACAAAGGTTCATAATTCTGTAAAAATAAATAAATGCAGAATCAAAAAAACATTAATGCAGAGATACATCCTATCATCACATGTGAACTATAAGATTTTTCTTTCGTTCCAATCCTTTAAATTATGTACTGTACATCAGTGAAATAACACTGATTGTCTTCATTTTGTTTACGGAAATGATATAATATCTTTTAAATGTCGTAATTATTCTCACAGTACTAATATGTTTTTATATTTGTTTTACAAATCCTAGTCCTTCAGTGTTCAAATTCCATATTCAACATATTATTGTAGAATTTTGTACAATGATTAGTGAAAATATTGATAATCCAAAAACGCTATTTCAGAAGACTGCCAGTCAATTTAATGTCCATTTATCAATAAATTAATTTCACACGTTAGCTTAAAATGTTAATTTCTAAGACAATGCCTTTTCATCTACCATGCTTTAATTCTGAATCTTGTAATGCACAGATATATCTGGTGATGTATTAGAAATTTCAAAGGTCCTCCACAAGTACTTAAAGAGAAACAGGCATTTAAAAAAAATAACAATTAACATACCTGAAACAACTCAGGAAGAAAATGCCTCAGTATGTGTAAGTGATGTGTATTAAATGTTCCATAACTTTCGTCACACAAAAAATACAGCATTCATTTTACCATCAATGGAATAGTATTGAAACTCTCTTTCATTTTATATCAATTATCAAACTCACAACGAGCACATAATTGTTAAAACGCGTTAGTGACAGAACTTATTGAATGACCCTCGTAAATGTAATAACACTCCATGAAAACTTTTTAAGTGAAAGCCACATAATGTTCATTATAGAGTGAAAAATTCTAAGTCAAATAAAGGGCCATAGTTCTGTAATAAATTAGGCACCAACAATGTGTGATGTAGAGGGACATAAGGTCATCTGTTGTTATGTGTACATGAAGTTTGGGAACAATCAATTCGAAACTGTTTGAAAAACTAGAAAATGTGTCCATGTGACACGAATGTTTCGCTAAAGGGTCATCGGTTGCTTACACAATAGAGTAACAAAATGTTAAGTGTAATATCAAAAGGCAAATTATATTTTGCTTATGTAGATGCATGTGCATGTTTTTATATGTGCCTTAAAAAGCTTAATTACTGTAATTATTGTTTTTATCACTGTGTGCAATGTAACAGGTATCAAACGTTTTCACTGTCATATAACTGGAATCATGTGTTTTATCATTGTTAATTTTGTGCAACAAATCTGGAATCAAGCGTTTGTCATTGCTTGTCATAAGAATGGAATCAATTAATAAATAAGAAGTGTAAAAAAACATATGTTTAGTAACAACAGATTGGATGTTTATCTTCACCAAAATTATTGCACATTTCATATGATGCGTTATTTCCTAATATATTATAATTGTTGGCCCCACCGAGGTGTGGGGCAACACCCCAACCCCACTACCCCCGGTCCCCATACGCCAATCCTCACCCTCAACCCACCTCACCTCACCTACCCACACAAACAAATGAAGCTAATAAAAACATTCATCTAAGTATCATCGATGTGAAGTTTGGTTAAAATTGGCCAAGCAGTCCCTGAGGAGAAGTTGTTTGAAACAAAAGTTAACGACGACGTACGACGGACGAAGAGTGATCCCAAAAGATCACCTTGAGCCTTCGGCTCAGGTGATCTAAAAAATTTAACGTAAAACTGTAATGTAAATTAACAAAATGTAAAAAGTAGGTCAATGTCATTTATATTGACCTGATTTGAGTAGGAACATATAGCAGTCATACAGATGTAAGTGTGTATAAAGTTTGAAAACTGTATGGCTTTTGGTATCTGAGAAACTGAGTAAATAAGAAACTTGAATGTAAAACTTCAATGTAGGATAACAAAGTGCCAAAGGTAGGTCAATGTAATTCATACTGACCCACGTTTCATTGGAACATATCGCTGTCTTGTAGTTATCAACATTTGTAAAGTTTGAAAGCTCTAAGGTATCTGGTGTTGGAGAAATGGACTTAACAAATGTAAAAATTCAATGTAAATTAACAAAGTGTAAAAAGTAGGCCAAGGTCATTTATATTGACCTGATTTGGGTAGGAACATATTGCTGCCATATAGATGTGTGTATGTAGTTTGAAAACGGACAAGGGTAACACTACGAGAAGAGTTCAGATTGTAATGCAACTGAGTTTATGCTAAAATAATAACAATTTTGATAATTTTTTTAATTTCATTCCCTTCAAGTAATCCCCCAGAACAGAAATACACATTTTTAAACGACAAATCCAATCCTGGATTTCTGGTACTCTTCTCTGTGTATACTGGCAAGGCACTGGTAAACTGCTGCTCCGAGACGAGTCCGCGCTGTATATATTTTCCCAGATAATTGTTTTTAAGTCGGGGGAACAAGAAACAGTCGCAATGGGCAAGGTCTGGAGAATACTGGGGATGTGGTAGAACCGTAACCTTTTTATTGTCCAGGAAAGTCTTGACAATATGCTCCTTGTGTGCAGGAGTATTGTCGTACAGTAGTTTGATATTCTGCAAGCCTGTTGCCGGTCGGCGTTTTAAGAAGTATCATTTTTAACAGTTTCCTCTTGTAGAATGCTGCATTGACAGATTTTCCTTTCGGAACAGGTATTTGTATGGCTCGACCTTGATTAGTAAAGATATAGCAAGTATTATCTTCTTGACACTAACAATGCATTTGGCAATACAAGGTCTTCGGCAATTTCTCGTAGCCCATGTTTTTTGTAGCACTACGGGGTCGTATGCTATGCTTGGTACATTTAATAACAAGGTCCGAATTCGCGTTTCGCGTTTCGAATTCGTGATTTCCATAAAGTATTGGTACATATAAAACAGTCCGAATAACTACACATTCATAATACGCTATGAACAATCTGTTATATATATATGCATATCCGTTTAGTATAGTGGTTTTTAGTACGTCCATTTGTTGAATACCTAAATAGTCCCTATTATTAAATGTCTTAGGTTCACAAAGTATAATATAATCAAGAAACGTTCAAAAGTCCATATCTTCCAATTAGTATGTAACGATGACTGCCCTACTATACTGGCTTCCATAGTACAGATTACCGTATCCCACACCCTGTCTTAGACTGCGGGATCCATCTTACAAGATCGACTGACTCTTCACTCTTTAACCACCGGCCCCAGACTCTCTACTAGACTTTCCTGCGCTCAATATTATACTTGAAGATTACCCATACTGCTTTTCGGCAGTTAGTCATGCCTCACATATGGACATCAACATGTGTAGCTACAGGGGGCACTCCACAGTTTAATGTACATTTCTCAATCATCAACCCATGACAAGCTCTTAGCCTGAATCCTTGAGCAAAAATAAATCACATCATCATTGTGTCATACATTTCTGAGAAGACAATAAAATTACCCATGTTTCCATACCAAATAAAAGTATCAAAAAGCATTTTCTGTACAACTTTAGTCCCATTTCTTTAAGATTACCCCACCCCTTAAAAACATGCTAAAAATGCAATTTTAGCAATATTTCAAATGTCAATAAATAAAATAAAAAAAAATTCCTACACATATCAGGGTCATGTCATCACTCATAATGCTCTTGCCTATCAGGAAATGCTAAATTTTACATACCTAGTCCGGCATTTTAAAAAGTTATTCCACGCTGATCTCTTCGTCAGTGAAAATCAACCATTTTAACTACTTTTAGGAAGTTTTTGATTGGTTCACATTTTTCTATTTATAGCCTCCAAAACACCCAAAGAATGCATATTCCAATACACCAAAATAAACTTAGAAGTAATCAAAACTGAAAAAAACATCAAACATGTGCTTCATAATTATTATAAAGACCATCCATGGACCTAAAAGATGCTTAGTTGATTTCTTTCTGATTTACACCATGGACGTTCATGCGAAACTGAGGACTGCCCCCTTAAGGGAAAGTTGTCCGTTAAAAAAAAATTGAAACGCCCCTTTTTCCATTTCGCGAATTTATTCCGGACGTCTTGACATACGTTTTATTGCGACTGTCCAAAAATTGGCCTAACAGCACCTTTTTAAGATAACACTGAAATAGCCTTTTTAACAGCTTTTTTGCAAACTTTTTTCTTTCGGTCTTTTTTTTTCCATAGCATGAAAAAGGTCTGAAATTTGCAACCAGAAGTCATTTCCTCTCTAAAAAGTTGCCTCCTATAACCCGATTTATATAAAGCCGCTATCTTATGCGATTTATTTTTATTTTAACGCGACACGAAATAATGACGTCATGTGACATGACGTCGCCCCACATGCTATTCTATGTTTAACGTCATTTTACTATGACATCAAAATACCATAGCAACCAGTACTTAAATGGGACATTACCATTAGCAAAGTGTACATATATTGAAACAGTGTTATGGCAAACCCAAGAATTACACAAATGGTTAGTTTTTAAATGGCAAAAAGCCCACCTCAAACTTAGAAAATCCTACTAAAATTGCATATACCAACCGCAAGACACATGGGATCTTGAGATATCGCAAGTTAGATATCTCACGATAAGTTGCGATACATCTTGAGAAATTGTAAGATATATCTCTATTTATTTTGTGATATCAATGACTCAAGACACATTGAGATATCTCAAGATAATTATCTCAAAACAACTTAAGATATCTCAAGACAGTTATCTCAAGATAACTTGAGATATATTGAGATATCTTGAGATTAATTGAGATATCTCAATACAAATATCTCAATATAAATTGAGATATCTCAAGATAAAATGTGATATCTCAACATGGAGTATCTCAAGATAAATTAGACATATATCGAGATAAATAAGGATACGGTGCATCGCGGAGTATTACAATATACATATTTTACCGAGTTGTTCGTAATCTGGGTTTCGTAGCAATGCGGGTTGGCCTTATCGACAAATTACATTCTAACTGAAGTAGTTCTCTTCGCAAACAAACCGAATAGTAACAAACTTTGAAAATATGTTGAAATACAGACAAAAAATCCTTCATTTGACTGTTTTAGTAAAAAAGGTTTGACCCTTAAGGGGGCACTCCACAGTTTAATGTACATTTCTCAATCATCAACCCATGACAAGCTCTTAGCCTGATTCCTTGAGCAAAAATAAATCACATCATCATTGTGTCATACATTTCTGAGAAGACAATAAAATTACCCATGTTTCCATACCAAATAAAAGTATCAAAAAGCATTTTCTGTACAACTTTAGTCCCATTTCTTTAAGATTACCCCACCCCTTAAAACATGCTAAAAATGCAATTTTAGCAATATTTCAAATGTCACTAAATAAAAAAAAAAAAAATCCTACACATATCACGGTCATGTCATCACTCATAATGCTCTTGCATATCAGGAAATGCTAAATTTTACATACCTAGTCCGGCATTTTAAAAAGTTATTCCACGCTGATCTCTTCGTCAGTGAAAATCAACCATTTTAACTACTTTTAGGAAGTTTTTGATTGGTTCACATTTTTCTATTTATAGCCTCCAAAAAACCCAAAGAATGCATATTCCAATACACCAAAATAAACTTAGAAGTAATCAAAACTGAAAAAAACATCAAACATATGCTTCATAATTATTATAAAGACCATCCATGGACCTAAAAGATGCTTAGTTGATTTCTTTCTGATTTACACCATGGACATTCATGCGAAACTGAGGACTGCCCCCACAGGTTAACGCCATGGTGATTACCTCATTGTATGCATAAATTACCCACAAGACCTTTCGGCGAATGGTCTCCGCTAATATTGCAATACCGCTTAACTCGAAGACTTCATAGTTTTCCAGAAACACTAACAGGTGTTGAGTTCAGATGATTAGCCAACAACTACCTGACAGTACTAGGAAACTCCCATTGCATGATTAGTTATAATAGGAATTAACATTTGTAAACAGTTATTAGGTTAAGTACAATGGCACGGCTGTAGTGTTATATATTCATTCCCTACTAATATGAAATATTTTGATAAATCAAAAGATTTCTAACTGAGTCTTTCACTACAATTAAACATAATCTGTGCTGCTAATGTTCATCACTGTGATTTCTGCAGAGCGTTCATATATACCCTCAAGTGATATGAAAACGCAACACGGGAATTTCCGCTATATATTGTATATACTGCACACTTCATTGCACATAATATTCCAAAGAAATCCCAAGATGTTTTTTAAAAAGAAAGTTGCAGTTAACTAGAGAAAGGACACAATTGTGATGTTGTAGACGTTTTAATCACACTACACTTTGTAACAAGAAATAAATGTTGAAGTAGGTCTTTGAAAAATTGAGCTAGTTCAGTACTGTATTTAACGTAAATAGTTTGCACAATGTTGCATCCTAAGTTTGCTCACATGATTGAGCCAAACGCGTACTCTGTGAATAATGAAACATTGAAGGAATACTATTTGCTGTATTATTTGTTGTTTCAGTTTTTTTTTCCAAAAGGAAAGGTCTTACGTAGCCATGTACCATTCGATTAAAAGCAGCATATTTTACATATAATATATAGCGGAAAGTCCCGTGTTGCGTTTTCATATCACTTGAGTGTATATATATATATATATCCATTACTGCAAAACGTCTAAATCAGTAAATATAACACTAAATGAGTCACTATATATTTTCACATATTAACACAAATAAATGAGTCTTTTCTCTAATGTCAATGATAATCCATATTTCACTGCAGCGCCACATCGCTCCGTCGTTATCGATAATCAGGTTAGGCTCCATCCAACGTACACTGTTCGATTCCGTAATAATCCGAGAATTGGTGAGTCTAACGTCACTCAGGATACCTCGATGTTCGAAACTGTTCACTGCTTAAATAATTCCAATAAACGCAGTTCTCCTTTAGTCTGTCTCTTTTTATCTCCTTTCCCGTCGATGAAGGAGAATACTTGCTATCCTAAGGTCAAATCTAGACTTCTCAAACATCGACTATCTCTTATATCGCATGAGCGAATACCGAATTAAGAAAGGTGATACCGCATCAGCAGTCATAAAACATATTCTGCCTTTAATTACATCAACTTACAATATTGTTATGTACAAATAAACAGTATAACATGTATTATACTTCTCACCATAATTAATAAAATTCATTAACGCAACCAACTAATACAAATGCATGGTTCCCCTTTAATATCTCACTATTGATTGAAGATATTTGTTTCTAACAGGCGTAACATTAACACTACATGTATGTATCTTACTATTACATTCCCAATTACAATCATCTGTTCTTATGCTTATCAATAATCCTGCCAGAATAAAGATATCTAAACCAATTAATTGATCGTTTTAGTCTAATAGTGTTGTTGTTTTGTCTGCCTCAGCATAGGTTTTAGCATTTATATTTGATTCATACCATTTGGCTTCCTGAGATGTAGCATTTAAAGGTATACGAGACAATAACTGAATTGATCGTATCTGCAACGTACTCAACTTTGCAGTTATAGCCAGCTGTACTCAGAACCCATAATTTTGCACAGCAAAATGAAAAGATGATATTAATGTGCAGCCTTATGCAAAAGTATTCAACTGCTCATGTGTATAATTCCATTCTATGTAAAAGGAAAACTTATCCATACTTTACCGGAAAACACTATACTCAATGCCTATTGACTTAACAACTTGACATTACATCTTAACTGATGCCGCATACTTATCATATCATCTACAAACCAATTTTGTGTTGTTTTGTTTTCCGAAAAATAGTTTGCCAGAATTATAATCTTTTAAGAATAATATATTTTTTAGCGGAGACCATTCGCCGAAAGGTCTCCGCTAATATGGCAATACCGCTAACTCCCACCAGACTTCATAGTTTTCCAGAAACACTAACAGGTGTTAAGTTCAGATGATTAGCCAACAACTACCTGACAGTACTAGGAATCTCCCATTCCATGATTAGTTATTGTATTACATTTGTAAACTGTTATTAGGTTAAGTACAATGGCAAGGCTGTAGTGTTACATTTTATTAGAAACTTTACGTTGCGGTTCAAATAAATTAACCCATTTCTCATCACCTGTCACTATGTCCGCACATCGCCGTTTATCGTATTTTGGGGACGTTTTTAACAGTTTTTAAGAAGTAACGTTCTAACAGTTTTAACATTTTCCTCTTGTAGAATGCTGCATTGACAGATTTTTCTTTCGGAACAGGTATTTGTATGGCTCGACCTTGATTAGTAAAAACTAAAGCAAGCATTATCTTCTTCACACTAACGGTGCATTTGGCGAAACAAGGTCTTCGGCAATTTCTCGAAGCCCATATTTTATTAATAACTTTACGTTGCGGTTCAAATAAATGAACCCATTTCTCATCACCTGTCACTATGTCTGCACATCGCCGTTTATCATATTTTGGGGACGTTGTTAACAGTGTTTTAGCCATTGAAACACGTGTTTGCTTTTGCTCATCAGTTAGCAAATGTGAAATCTATTTGACACACATCTTTCGCACATACAAATGGTTTCAACGAATGTTGTGCACAACTTCTGACGAGGTCCAAAAAGAACTAGCTATTTGTGGCGTAGTGTATTTGGCGTCACCTTTCACGATTTCTTTTGGATGATATTTGCCACTGTAACTGTCCGAGTTTTCCTGGATTTAGGGGCATCTTTAATTGACTGTAATTTCACTTTTAAACCTAGCAATCCACCTTGTAACAGTTGCATAGAATTTAATTGGATTGAATTGGGTTTTAAGGCGCACCAACACATGAAAGGTTATATGGCGCCTAACAGGCATGAACATTCCAGGCTCATCCTCCATGTACATCGAGATAAAATATGGAAAATGGGCCTAGAACCTTCTCACTCTGAACTGCAGAGTTGCTGCAAATTCTATCGTAGAAACTCCATTTACGCTGGAGCCACGTTTATTGTTTTTCTGCCACTGAGCGAGATGGCACCCCAAGCAATGCAGGGATCATAATGAAGACCTTGATTATCTCCATAAATAGTACACACTTTACGATAAAAGTCTTTTGCACTAACATTTAATTGATAGCGGGTCTTACTACAACCTCGTTTTTCTTCCGTATTTGTAGCTCTTTTTCCTATCATTTTTACACTAGTGTATATGAGTAGGAGTTTCTAAATGGACAATCTATGAGTTTAAAAAATACATGTAGCTATAAAACTGGTGTAGTTGGTAAGGTGAAGCCTGGAATTACCCGTTGGTAAATTTTCATGTGAAACCCGTAGACACATACATAGCTAAAGGACAGGTAGCATTACAATCTGAACGCTCCTCGTTTATGCATGCCCGCACCACATATAAATGTGGTCATTATATATTAGAGTGGAAAGTTTTAAGTCAAACAAAAGACCATAATTCTGTAATAAATTAGGCAATCAATGATGGGTGATGTATAGGGACATAAGGTCATCAGATGTTATGTGTATATTAAGTTTGGGAACAATCAATTCGAAAATGATTGAGAAAAAATATGTTAAGATGTCAGTATACAATATTTGAGTGGAAAATTCTAAGTAAAACAAAGGGCCTTAATTCTGTAATAAATTAGGCAATCAATGATAAATAATGTACAGGGACATAAGATCATCAATTGTTATGTGTACATGACATTTGTGAACAATCAATTGGAAAATGTTTGAGAAAAAATATATTATCATGTCATTATACAATACTAATTGGACAATTCTAAGTCAAACAAAGGGCCATAATTCTGTAATAAATTAGGCAATCAATGATGGGTGATGTAGGGGGACGTAAGGGCATTAGTTGTTATGAGTATATAAAGTTTGGAAACAATCCATTCAAAAGTCCTTGAGATATGCAAGTATTAAAAAATGTGTTACGGGACGCGACGGGACGCGACAAGACGTTAATAGACGTGATTCCTATATAGCCCCCATTTCACTTTGTCAATCACTTTGTGAAAGCCGGGGTATAATTACAAAGAAGACAGACTGTGAAAGTTGTATATATTTTAATAATATATAACTAACATAAAACAACAACAAAAGCAAACAAAAATGTATTCTAAAAATGTTTTCTTATCGTGACAAATTTGTCTCTGCAGCTTTCTCAACAGAAAACAGATTAAAAGGACTGGTGATTGGTGTCCCTCCAAATAAAATGAAATCCATCATCATGTGTTTAAGCTCCATATGAAATGTGCACATGCATGAAATTGAGCAGCATGTTTTGTTTATTGTTTTATAAAATGTTTGTTCTGGAAAACTCAACTTGATGTATTGTTAAATCATAAATATTAATTCATTTGGGGTATTGCTAGCATTTGTACAAATAATTCAATACAAATATACTTTGATAACAAAACACACATTTATTATAGCATTAAAGCATCATATCATTATGAATTAATATTAATGATGAATACAACAAAACAAAAAATAGCGACATCGTTGAGTTTTCCATACCAAGAAAACCAAACTATTTTATTAACAATAATTAAATCAGACAGATCATGGGGCCTAGTTGAATGCATATTCACATTAAATATGCAACTTAAACATATGACGGGTGTACACATATTCGGATTGTCACCCATTATTCTTTCAGATAGCTTCCAGCCCCTTTAAGACTGTTTAATTTGATTATTAGTTCTAAATGGCACACACAATGTTTTTATTTTCTCAGGCAATGAAATAAAAAAAGGCTTTTCTTCACCTCGGCATTTTTATGGGCCTATAATTAAGTTTGATTGAACTGAAAATTTGACTGAATGCTAGATAATTCAACTTAACATACACTTCAACAAAGGTAACACACACTTCACCAAGGTTACATACATCTCAGCAAATGTTACATACACTTCAGAAAATGTTACACAAACCTCAGTAAATATTACATACACCTCAGCCGATGTTACATACATCTCAGCAAAGGTTACATACACCTCAGCAAAGGTTACAAAAACCTCAGCAAAGATTAAATACTCCTCAGCAAATGTTACATATACCTCAGCAACATTATATACACCTCAGCAAAGTAACATACACATATTCAAATGTTATAGACACCTCAGAAAAGGTTACATACACCTCAGCAAAGGTTGCATACACCTCAGCAAAGGTTATATACAACTCAGCAAATGCTACATACATCTCAGTAAAGGTTAAATACACCTCAGCCAAGATTACATACATTTTAGCAAAGGTTACATAGCATTACATACACATCAGTAAAGGTTACAAATACTTCAGCAAAGCAACATAGACCTCAGCAAATGTTACATACACCTCAGCAAAGGCTACAAACACCTCTACACGGTTATACACACCTCAGCAAAGTAACATACACCTCAACAAAGGTTACATACACCTCAGCTCAGGTTACATACACCTCAGCAAAGCAACATAGACCTCCGCAAATGTTACATACACCTCAGAAAAAGTTACATTCGACTCTACAAGGTTATACACACCTCTGCAAAGTAACATAAACCTCAGAAAAGGTTACATACACCTCAGCAAATGTTAAATATACCACAGCACAGGTTATATATGTCATAAGGTGGAAAAATAAATAATAAACTCATATATGTACAGTCTTCTGTGATGTGTATGACACCTGGTTATGAGAACACATGTATGGGGCTAATGCAGACATAATGGCATTGCAAATAGTCACCGCTATACAAACGGTCTGCGACATATACACCTCGGCAAAAGTTACATATACCTCAGCAAAATGTTACATACACCTCAGCAAATCAACATACACCTCAGCAAATGGCACATACACCTCAGCAAAGGTTGCATACACATCAGCAAAGATTATATACCCCTCAGCAAATGTTACATACACCTTAGCCAATGTAACATACATGTCAGCAAAGATTACATACACCTTAGCAACATATTCCGCAGTAAAGATTACACACACCTTTGTAAAGGCAACATACACCTCAGCAAAATAACATACACGTCAGCAAATGTTTCATACACCTCAGCAATGTTACATACACCTCAGCAAAGTAACATACACGTCAGCAAAGGTGTCATACACCTCAGCAAAGGTTACACAAACCTCAGTAAAGATTACATACACCTGACGCACAATGTAGAAATAAAAGGTTAGCAATAGCACATGTAATATTTAACTAAAACTCTCTGAATTAGCATGCTCATCCTTATATCTGGTATTTCACCTGCCCAAAATAATATTTTTCAAAAGTTGTGATCACCCTAGATGATTTAAACAGGCATTTAAATTGTTAAGAACTTGGCAAAGACCCCGTATCGACATATATTAGTCATTGAGGAGCAGCCACTGTAACAACAAATCTCTGAATTTCTTAGGAAGTTCAAAAGTTCAGTTTCACTGAGGCGCAACTCAATATCATATGCAATGTTATTATGTAAACCACTGGCAGCCATTTTAGAAGTCTCTGATATCCTCGTCTCTCATTGCAGACATTCCACCTATTGCACCTGCCCCATCGTGTAAGATTAAGGCATCATTTCTAAATTTGTTTTGATTTTTGTTTTGAGTACCCTTGGATGCAGGGGCTATGATAGAGAACTTTGACCACGATTTGAACCAGGTGAGGATTGGCCAGCAATATGTTCATTTATAGGAGAAACTTGTCCAGATCTGTTATATTTCGGTGATGTCTGCCCCGCTTGATTACTTGGTGAACTTCGTCCACAATAAGAACCATACGGAATAATATGACTTTCATTACATTTGTTTGTATTACTTTGAGATGTTGGTAAGGACTTATTTTTGGGGGAATTTTGCCCTGAGCTAAATCTATTACTATTGTGGGAATTTTTAATAGGTTTTCGTTGTTCATTTTCATTTTGGGTATTGCTTGGTGAAGTTCGACCTGACTTAATATTTTCCTGATTTTTACTGTCTACGTGCAATGCAAGTCTTGAATCATTTCGTGATAAAGACTCCCCCGTGTCTGTCTTTCCGGTACATATTTGCCCCTTCGGAATCTTGCAAATGATGCACTGTTTGGCATACATACAATGTTCATATGTACATGCTTTACATGGCCATTTCTTAATTTCTATACATTGAACTCGGCGAAGTAGCCTGTCTTGAAACTGCGGCACTTTCGGATGCTGCTGCTGTAGTTTTTATTGACAAAGGTTTTTGAAAGTCTTTATCTGGTGTAGAGCCAGCTGCAGAACTTACTTCTTGCCTACTTTGAGAACTGCATCCAGCATATTTTAAGGCTGTTGAAAAATTCAACAATGTACACACTAAACAATCCCATTTCTGTTCTGTCTTTATTTGACGTCATGATTCTGAATTGCGGGCGTCTAACTCGGCGACTTTGTAGATATCCTGCTCAGCATTCTCGAAGTCTGTGATGACTTCTAATGGTCTCCGGCCATGACATAGTACACATTTCTTTGAGATCGGGTAGTTTTTGTAGGTACAGTACTCACAGTCCCACTTATTATCCTCGGATATGTTGCCAAAACGTGTAACACCTGAAGAAAATAAATCAGGAACAATGTTTCACCATAACGTTTGCAGGAATAGTGTTTAACATTCACATCAACACATGTTAGATTATAGTGAAATACTCATTATAGACAACAATATGTTACAAATTAAAAAAAAACTAAAAAAACTATAAAAAAATATAAAAAAAAACAAAAGAAAATAAAAAAAAATGAAAAAATAAAAAAATATATCAAAAAAAATAAAAAAAATAAAAAAATGAAAAAAAATTAAATATTTAAAAAAAAAATATATAAAAAAAAATATAAAATTAACAAATAAAACACAAAATAATAAAAACAAAACATTAAAGATCCACTGACACCATTTAAATTGCATATTGTTATATATTTTCATATTTAAATCAACAAAATGAATTGAATGGTAAAAAAACTGAAATAAAAAAAGCTTTGAAAAAGAAATACTTGTAAAAACAACAGGTATATTTCACTTCAAGATGGAGTTACCTCCCCTTCATGTTAATTTTGCCCTATAGATGGCGATCCACGCTGATGACGTAGATTCCGCCATGCAGAAATTTCCCTCTTGAGGTACAGGTACGATTTATCATAGACATACATGGATTTATCATATAACTATTCTGACAAAAATAACATGGAGGAAGAATTGTTGGACAATGTGATCGAGAATGAGTTCGTTGTACAGCCGTACATGTATGAGCCACAGCCTGTTGCAAAACAACACGCTTATCAGTCTGAATCTAAAAGTGATGACCGACTTCAACGCTTTGCCTGATTGCAGAGCGAATCAGACATACCGACTGGTAATTATATTTTGTAATCGCGTATGATAATTACGTATTGTTTGCTAATCCATTTAAGTATGACAGGGACGTGAGTAAGTCCAATTACGTTGTTTGTTCTGTAAAATGAAACCGTTCGATGGCTGTCTTACCCCATCCACCAACGTGACGATGCATCGTACATTTCGTTCTTGTTCATTGCCGACATATTGTCAAGGTTTATATGTTTTTCAGTAGCATTAGTTTAAATGACTGGTAGGCCTAACATGTGTGAAAAAGAGTCGAATCGCAATCTCTAGAGTTTATGTCTGCTGTGACAATCGATTGTTCCGCACCCACTAAAGTCACGACGCATCGCCCTTTTTGTTATTGTTTATTGCCGAAGTATGTGTCACTGTGTTGTGTTTTGGCATATATTACCTTCATGTTTTTAGATAAAGTGACCTTGTATGACTAAATGAATTCTGGTCACCGTAATCAAATGCCTGCAAATTGATTTCTTTTATTATAAAGTGCCAGTCTAAAACATTTTCATTTTGAAAAACAGTACTTATTTAAAATATGATTTTGCTTGGTCTACAAAGATTAGTGTTTCTTTCAATTACAGGTGTGGCTGTACCCACGGCAGTGCCATGAAAACACAAAATGACGTTCTGAAATGTTGCAGAGATTATGGGGAAATAGCTTAAAGTGACAGTCTGCATCGCAGAAACTCGTGTGTTTGAAGGAAACTGCCTCAAACCTGAGGTTCTTGAAGTGGCGGGAATTGCAAAATGTTGTTGACATTTTGAAATGATACTACATGTACAACTATATTTGAATATATTCTTACTTGAGAAATAAAACCTTATACTTTACTGTGCTGTATTTTCATTATTTATTTTTCTCCAACATATTGTATTTATAAGTCCAGCAGTATTTTAGGATCAACGGATGATGGTTCCAAATTTATAGAATGACTCCGTTGTAAAAAGCTAGAATGTGTAACCAAAAATCAACTCCGTATTCAACATATTTTTTTGATCTCAGCTATAGTTTTTTTAATAGGGCTCTATCTTAGATATAGTATGTTCTAAAAATAAACTGAAACGCTCAATGATTTCACACTATACAAGTTATGTCTGACATCGTATTGACAGGTTTACACAGTGTATGTGACGTCACTGAGCTTTAGCCCAGATATCCCTATTCTATTTAAGTAATCGTGTGCACTCCTAAGAATATTACACGCACCATAGACCTACACAAAACAAGCATCGGAAGTACATCATGTGATGTGTTTTATGACTCTTAGCTGCAGTCATGCTGTACCTTTGGTGGGACTAATCAGTGGTTTATGACCTTGTTATGCAATAGCTACTGACAGTTTGCCGGTGTTGTGAATAACCATGTTCGTTTCATTGCATACTCGTAATTTAAAAGTTACTTTTTGTGTTGGATAATTATACAGTAAGTAAGTAAGTAATATTTTATACATGTCAAAGCGGATCTATTAGGAAACTACTGTACAGTACTGCATTATCCCAACCAACAATAATAATTAATATAATAAATAATACATGTTCTAAACATAAGTGAATCTGAAAGTGGAAATGTTCATTTATAATGTTCATAATGGTTTAAATAGTGTAAATTTCACCGGTCACTTTTTGGATCCATAAGCGAGTCAACTCAAAAGCACCGAAGTTAAAACACAAACAAATAATAACAGCATGGGATATTTATCATGTTTCGATTTCCATTTATGGATGAAATGCCCACTGATAAGTATATGCATATAGTCTTCGTGCATTTTTCTACAAGATACGTTTCGAGATTTGATAAATAGTCGTCGAAGTCTGAGCTAAATATAAAGCAAACTGACATACTTTTACTTTCGTTCAGAGCTCTTATATATAATCACTTTGAACCCTTTGCTCTCGTGGTATTGCATCCAAACGTAACACAGTGAACCATTTTCCAATAGTTATCTAATATAATAATACAAAATAAGTTGTCACATAAAAATAATAAATATATGATGTCTTCTCGAAATTACCATGCATGAATACAACAGATGACAACCAGGCCATAAGGTCAATGGCAGAATCTACGTCATCACGCAAAGTGCGCGCGGAAACTGCCGAATTGTTCCGGACTTTCACGAAGACAAATTTATTTATTAAAATCATCTTTTCTCCTCTAAATAATATTTTTTGTGGTTGGCAGCTATTCCTAAGTTTTTATATTAGTATATCGTATATTTATATAAATGGGGTGTATTAACTTGGAAGGAGATCTTTAATAAAAAAAATAATATTAAAATAAAAATATAAAAATAAATAAATCAATAATACAAAAGTTGAACCTACAACAAAGTTAAGGAACAAAAAAATATGCCTCCAGAGAAATTTTAACCCACGACGCCTGGAGTTTTCATTGTACATTACCAAATATTGAGAAAGGGCCGCAACCATAACTCCGGTGTTACTGGTTCGCTCTAGCTGGTTTTTAAACTCATCCGAGCTTTCATTGATATCAAAAATCTGACCAAGTTTGGGAAAGATCGAATACAAAATGAAGGTGCTAGAATGTTCACAAGGCTAAAAATTGCATTTTTCAATAATTCAAGGGCATATAACTCCGGTGTTCCTGGTCCGATAGCTGTTTTTTTAATTTGTTCGAGCTTTTATTGATATTAACAATCTGTGCAAGTTTGGTTAAGATCAAATAATAAATGATGATGCTAGAGTGTTCACAAGGCAGAAAATGGCATTTTCCGGAAAAGACAAGGGCCATTACTCTGGCGTTAATAACCCAATTCAGCTGGTTTTCAAACTTGTACGAGCTTTCATTGATATTAACAATCTCTGCAAGTTCGGTAAAGATCAAATAATAAATGAAGGTGCTAGATTGTTCACAAGCCTTAATATGGCATTTTTCAGCAAAACAAGGGCAATAACTCCGGTGAAATTAATCTGATCTGGCTGATTTTCGAACTTGTCCGAGCTTTTATTAATAAAAGTTTCGTAAAGATCCGATTAATAATAAGGTGTTGGATAATTGAGTGTTCACAAGGCAAATGTAACGGACGACGGACGGACGAAAGGCGGAAAACTCGTCATCCCATACACGCCTACTAAACAATGTCTCCAGCTCAAAAACGAGCAATCGTAAAATGAGAGAAAGCAACATCCGAGCTAGAGACATCGTCAAGAAATGGCTGTCAAAATGTGAATATGACCCATGTTTAAGCTATTTTTTATTGTTTTAAGACAAATCGGAGATTGTCATGCTCCGGGTATAAAAAAATGAGATATAGGGTCCTATAGAAACAACAGCGTCCGCACTGTACTGCAAACAAGGCCTTGAAAATACAATGAAGGAGACAAAAAACAAAAGAAAGGGTGGTGAAGACAGGTTTACCGACTGGGAACGGTCAGTAGGCAATAAGGCCTACTGGTTAGCTTGAATCGATTTTATATGCGCACAATCCTCGCTATTATCCTGTCTTCAGCGCCCAAATAGACAAGACAGTGTAAACAAAACTACATCCCATCAGAAGGAATTTTCTAACAATAAAGTCCACATCCAGAGAAACTAACTAAAGAAACACATACAAAAAAATAATAAACATCTCAGGATGTATCCAGAATCGTACTGAACAACCATAGTAGTTGCAGCTAAAGAGAAAACCAACCTGGGGTACGACCAGAAAACTCGAGAGACGAAAGCGCATGCACCCACCTCCCTTAGTTTGGGTTTCAGTAGGTACAATCATAGAGTCCCAAGAGGTAGTCCAGTCATCGCACAAGTGAAAAGTGAAGCGTAATGACTGACTGTAGAGGGGTCAATCAATAAACATGCAGTGCGCTGTAAAACCAAAGGGTTATATCCTTTTCTGACTAACTTCCTGATTTAATTTGTAAAGCGGTCAGGAAACCCGTCAGACCCCTTTAACTTTCGAAGTTTATAGACCACATCTCCATAAAAAGAGGGTTGTGATATGCCTAGTCGCAGAAGTGTTTTAAGGTTGGTGTTGGTCTTTACCAGCAGGCCCTCGTTGCGGCGGAAAAATTTAGAGTAAGATCTACGTAGTTTGTGATAACGAAAACCTAGCTGAAGAAGTTTACTTGAAATAGCTTGATTTCGATCATTGAAGTCTATAACATCATTACACGCATAGCAAATCGAATGAGTTGGTAGATATACACCCCGTATGAGGTAGCACGAGGTACATCTCCATCCAGGTGTGGATAGTTAACGATGTTAAAATTGAAATCATCTCTCTTATCATAGATGTTAGTATGAATACTATCATTTGAAATCGAGGTCTGGTGGATAAATGTTAGTAACCATATGAGCAAAAAACGGATTATCAATATTGAGTATGTCATCAAGATACCGAGAAGTATTATTAAATGCATCAATAATTTCACGCTGGCTAGCAGGTGACAAACTAAACATAAAATCTCTTTCGTAAGCCCTGTTTTGTCTCCAGCTCTATTTAGTAGGCGTGCCATAAGCAGCTAAAATTGATATCCCACATATGACAGGTAAACTCTATAATTAATAATATATTGTTGTGCTCCTATAGAAAGCATGGAACCATTCTGTTTCTGTCAAGAGTGGATACTGTTTGCATGATCACACATTTAGAGCAGGCAAGGAAACAGTCTGTTTCTGTCCAGTGTGGATACTGTTTGCATGATCACACATTTAGACCAGACAAGGAACCAGTCTGTTTATGTCAAGTGTGGATCAAACTATGAGTAAGCATGGAACCAATCAGTTCTGCCACATGTGGACACTGTTTGCATAATCACACTTGGTGTAAGCATGGAACCAGTATGTTTTTGTCAAGTGTGGATACTGTTTGCATGATCACACTTAAAATAAGCCAAGAATCAGTCAGTTTCTACCAATCTGTTTTTGTGATGAAAAACACAACATTTGTATTAAAACAAGAGGTCAATGACTTTGAAGCTCTACTGATAGGTTTGATAGCTAGATAAGCATCCTATGAAGTTTCATGAAAATCTGTCAAGTAGTTTCAGAGGAATATTCGCTACAAGTTTTTACTATATAACACTATGTAAGCAAAGATGGCTGCTGGCAGCCATGTTTATTTATAAATGTCAATGATTTTCGGCAAGGACCAGCATCATGTCATGCTGATTAGTCCCAGATCAATATCACTTGTAGTTTTCAAGAAGTAGCTACAAACTTGTTTTTTTTAATATATTTTTAGCCGTGGCGGCCATCTTGAATTGCCTGCCGACCTGAATTGAATTGAATTGAATGTTGTTTAACGGCTCATCAACACAGCATAGATTATTTAGAGCCGCCCCAGAGAGAGGGGAAGGATACATAGGAATCCGGGAACCTGCCCTACTCTTATTATCGAATAGATTCCTATGGTTCTTTAACGTGCTCGGAGGATAGACCGATACACGGGACCGCCCTGTTTACGTCCCCATCCGACGGACGAGGCTAAGGTAAAGTGTCTTGCCCAAGAACACACCGACGGAACTCAGTGGCACCACGGAGGATTGAACCCGGGGCCTCCGGTTACAAATCTGCCGCGCTACCGACTGCGCCACGCCAGCCCCTCTGCCGACCTGAAATTTTGCTAGGATCAATTAGACTTCAAGTGAAACATTACTCTGAAGTTTCATGAAAATCTGTAAAGTAGTTTCAGAGGAGTAGTCGCTGCAATGTTTTACTATATAACTCTTGTAAACAACCCGGCAGCCATGTTTAACGTCGAATCGAAATAATTTTTGAAAAGGATCAACGTCATGTCATGTTGATCACTTTAGGAAAGTCCCATATCAATACCACTTATAGTTTTCAAGAAAAAGTCGCTACAAACTTATTTTTATAAAATTTATTTTTTTAGCCGTTATCTTGAATTTCTGGCCGACCTGAAATTTTGCTAGGATCAACTAGACATCAAGAGCAACATTCCTGTGAAGTATGAAAATCCGTCAAGTAGTTTCAGAGGAGTAGTCGCTATAATTTTGTATTATATAACTCTATGTAAACAAAGATGGCCGCTGGCGGTTATGTTTAGTGTCGAATCAAATTAGTTTTTGACTAGGATCAAGATCATGTCATGCTGATCATTTTAGAAAAACAAGAGGGTCAAGATGGCGCTAAATCTATCACCCGAGAACTGGCACATTATCGAACTTCTTCGAAATATTATGGTCATATACAATCTGTGCAAGTTTGGTTGATATTGTTCACGAAATGTGGCCTCTATTGTGTTAACAACATTGTCATAAAGACACTGAACAATTTTGGTAAAGATCAAATACAAAATGAAGGTGCTAGAGTGTAAAACTTGGGGCAGGGCCAAATGTTACCCCATGGCTACATGTAATATATGAGAGCTGTGTGCCTTGTGGTTTCAGAGAAGAAGATTTTTTAAGTGTTTCCCTATACGCCTATGTAAAACGTGTGACCACTGGGGCGGGGCAAAATGTAACCCCCATGGTCACCAGTTGAACAAACTTGGTAAAGGACCATAAGAGTATAGTAAATGCAAAATATTAAACCTCTAACTCTTGTAGTTCCCGAAAAGAAAACTTAAACGTTTTTCCTATAAAAGTCTATGTAAAAGTGTGACCCCTGGGCGGGGTCAAATTTGACCCCAAGGGTCACCATTCGAACAAACTTGGTAGAGGACCTTAAGCTTATTTCAAATGCAAAATATTAAACCTCTGGCTCTTGCAGTTTCAGAGAAGAATATTTTTTATGTTTTTCCCTATTCAAGTCTATGTAAAACTGTGACCCCCGGGGTGGGGTCAAATGTGACCCCAGGGTCAACATTTGAACAAACTTGGTAAAGGACCATAATCCTACAGTAAATGCAAAATATTAAACCTCTGGCTCTTGTAGTTCCAGAGAAGACGATTTTTTAATTTGTTACCTACACAAGTCTATGTAAAACTGTGACAACCGGGCGTGGCCAAATTTGACATCAGGGTCACCATTTGAACAAACATGTTAGAGGACCATACGCCTATAGCAAACGCAAAATATTAAACATCTGGCTCTAGCAGTTTCAGAGAATAAGATTTTTTTCCTATATAAATCTATGTAAAACTGTGACCCCCGGGGCGGAGCCAAATTAGACCCCAAGGTCACCATTTGAACAAACTTAGTAGGGGACCATAAGCTGATGCTATATGTAATACATGAAAGCTCTGCGCCTTTTCATTTCAGAGGACAAGATTTTTCCTACATAAGTCTATGAAAAACATGCAAAATCTCAATATACAAAATTGGATTCCCCACGGCAAGGCCATTTTTGACCCAGAGACTTCATTTAAACAAATTTGTCTAGGCATTGGCGATCATTTTAAAAGAAAAACTGTCGAAATCTCTCCAGCAGTTCTTGAGAAGAAGATTTTTTAAAGTTTCGAACATATATCGTAATGGCGGCCATCTTGGATGTCGCGCTGACCTAATTTTAACAAATTTATAAAACATTCATCTAAGGATCATACTTGTGAAGATTGGTCAAAATTGGCAGAGCAGTTTCTGAGGAGAAGTCGTTTGAAGTAAAAGATAACGACGACGGACGACGGACGGACGGACGACGGACGAAGAGTGATCACAATAGATCACCTTGAGCTCTACTAGTATGATTTGATTCAAAAATCATGAAACATGAACATGATAGAGGCCAACCCAAAGAAACATGTTTCCTATATATAATTCTATGTAAACTTTGGGTTATCGTGGCGGCCATTTGAAATATTTGACGACAACAAAAAACACACACTTGATAGAGGCCAACAACAGGAACATGTATATGATATTTAACTAGAATGGAATAAGTGGTAATATGTCGTTTGATAAATGGCCTTAAATTTGACCTAAGTTTAGCCATGGTGGCCATCATTGATGACTGGAGGCCCCAAAAACAGAAATCTGAGGGAGATTAACCCAAAGATCATTGTGATTAAGTTTCATCAAAATCCTTCAAGCGGTTTCAGAAGATGTCATTTTTATCGTTTTCCTATATAACTCTATGTAAACGTTGGGTCGCTGTGGCTTTGATTATTCGACGATAACTCAAAAACACAAACTTGATACAGACTAATCCAAAGAACATGTATACGATATTTCACAAGAATGGAATAAGTGATTTCGGAGGAGATGCTGTTTGAAATTTGCTTAAATTTAAAATAATTTTAGCCATGGCGGCCATCTTGGGTGACCGGCAGCCGCGAAAATCACAATTCTGAGGGGGACAATCCTAAAGATCATTGTAATTAAGTTTCATCAAAATCCTTCAAGCAGTTTCAGAAAATATGTCATTTTTAACGTTTTCCTATATAACTATATGTAAACTTTGGGTCGCTGTGGCGGCTATTTTGATTATTCGACGATAGACGAATAACGAAAAACACAAGCTTGATAGAGGCCAACCCAAGAAACATGGTTATGATATTTAACAAGAATGACACAAGTGGTTTCGGAGGATATGTCGTATGAAATTTCCTTAAATGTTACCTAATTTTAGCCATGGTGGCCATCTTGGTTGACTGGCGGCCGCGAAAAACATAAATCTGAGGGGGAATATCCTAAAGTTCATTGTAATGAAGTTTCATCAAAATCCTTCAAGCGGTTTCTAAGAAAATGTTATATTTAGCCTTTTCCTATATAACTCTATGTGAACAAAATTGAGTCGCCGTGGCGGCCATTTTAATAACTCGAAGATAACGAAAAACACAAACTTGATAGAGGCCAACTCAAGGAACATGTTTATGGTATTTCACAATAATGGAATAGGTGGTTTCGGAGGATATTTCGTTTGAATACTCCTTAAATTTGACCTAGTTTTAGCCATGGCAGCCATCTTGAATGACTGGCAGCCGCAAAAAACATAAATCTGAGAGGGACTGTTCCAAAGATCATTTTGATTTAAGTTTCATCAAAATCCTTCAAGTTGTTTCAGGGAAGATGTCATTTTTAATGTTTTACTATATATAACTCTATGTAAACTTTGGATCGCTGTGGCGGCCATTTTGATTATTCGACGATAACGAAAAACACAAACTTGATAGAGGCCAACCTAAGAAACATGTTTGTGATATTTCTCAAGAATGAAATAATCGTTTTCGTCGGAGATGTCGTTTGAAATTTCCTTAAATTTGACATAATTTTAGCCATGGCGGCCATCTTGGAAGATTGGCAGCCGCAAAAAAACACAATTCGAAGGGGGGCTATCCTAAAGATCATTGTAATGAAGTTTCATCTAAATCCTTCGAGCTTTTTCAGAAAAAATATGTAATTCTTAACGTTTTCCTATATAACTCTATGTAAACTTTGGATTAGTCGACGATAACGAAAATCACAAACTTGATAGAGGCTAACCCAAGGAACATGTTTATGATATTTCACAATAATGGTACATAAGTGGTTTCGGAGATGTCGTTTGAAATTTCCTTAAATTTGATCTAGTTTTAGACATGGCGGCCATCTTGGATCACAGGCGGCGTGAGAGGGACTATCCCAAAGATCATTGTGATTTAAGTTTCATCAAAATCATTCAAGCGGTTTCAGAGAAGATGTCAGTTTTCCTATATAACTCTTATGTCAACTTTGGGTCGCTCTGGCAGCCATTTTGATTATTCGACGATAGACAAATTGAAATAAACGAAACAAAGAAATGACAAAACTTTAAAAAAAAATCAATCAATATAAAAAATAAAATAAAAAGGTCGAAAAACATCAACATTTACTTAAAATAATAATATAAAAATAAGGCTTAACAAGGAAAAACGTAGCATTTTTAACTAAATCAAGGGCCATAACTCTGCTGTTACCGGTCCGATCTGGCTGGTTTTCGAACTTGTCCGAGCTTTCATTGATATTGATAATCTGGTAAAGGTTGGTAAATATCGGATGAAACATGAAGGCCCTATCGTTTTAACGAGGCAACATATATCATTTTTAACTAATTCAGGGGCCATAAGTCCGCTGTTGGTGGTTAGATCTGGTTTATTTTTGTATTTTTCCGAACTTTTATTGACATTAACAATCTGGTAAAGTTTGGTAAAGATCGGAACAAAAATGAAGGCCCTATCGTCTTAGCGAGGCAAAATATAGCCTTATTAGCTAAATCAAGGGCCATAACTCCGCTTTTACTGTTTCGATCTGGCTGGTTTTCGATCTTTTCCGAGCTTTCATTGACATAAGCAATCTTGTAGAGATTGTTTAAGATCGGATGAAAAATGAAGGCCCTATCGTCTTAACGAAGCAAAATATAGCATTTTTAACTAAATCAAGGGCCACAACTCCGCTGTTACTGGTCCGATCTGGCTGGTTTATCAAACTTGTCCGAGCTTTCCTTGACATTAACAATCTGGTAAAGTTTGGTAAAGATCGCCCTATTGCCTTAACGAGACAAAAGTTAACGACGGACGACGGACGGCCAGTAGAACTTAAAATCTGGTAAAGTTTGGTAAAGATCAGATAAAAAATGAAGGCCCTATCATACTAAAGAGGCAAAATATAGCATTTTTAACCAAATCAAGGGCCTTAACTCTGGTGTTATTTATCCAATTTCGCTGGATTTCAAACCAGTCCGAGCTTTCATTGATATTAGTAATCTGGTTCAGTTTAATAAAGATCAGATGAAAAACAAATGCCCCATCGTCTTAAAGAGGCAAAATATAGCATTTTTAACTTAATAAAGGGCCATAACTCCGCTGTTACTGCTTCAGTCTGGCTGGCTTTCAAACTTGTCCGAGTTTTCATTGATATTAACAATCTGCTTAAGTTTGGTAAAGATCAGATGAAAAATGAACATGATGAAGGCCCTGTCGTCTTAACGTGGCAAAATATAGCATTTTAAACTAAATCAAGGGCCCTAACTCAGCTGTTACTGGTCCGATATAGCTGGTTTTCGAACTTTTTCGAGCTTTCATTAATATTAACAATCAATTAAAGTGTGGTAAAGATCGGATGAAAAATGAAGGCCCCATCGTCTTAACGAGGTAGAAGTTAACCGACGGCGGACCGACGCCGGACGACTGACAACTCGCCATCCCATAAGCTCTGTTGGCCCTTAGCCAGTAGAGCTAATAACTGATGTCCCAATGAAGTATTACTACTCAAAACTATTTAAGGACTATTAGTCAGCCATCTTTGAAAAGAAAATCCGAAATGGATGGGTTATGGTTAATTGAAATTTTCATCCTAATGCATATTATAGGCATGAACAATGTCAATGATATAATATATGACAGTAATTCAACACTACTGATGTGAACATGATATCAGAAACAATATCATTTGCCAGAAATAGTGCCCTTTATATTCCAAAAGTTTAGTACAATTTTACTCGAAGATTGTTTGTTTTTTATGTTAAATAAATGTACGAGGGTGTTCCGTAAATAATGCGATTGGTATTGATACTAGAATACTAGAATCATTTTTGATCAATTGTTTTTGCGATTTCCTTCAAAGTACTCCCCCTAAGCCGAAACACACATTTTGAGCCGCGCAATCCACTTTTGAAAACATTTTTTCGTATTCATGAACAGGTATACCCTTAAAACACTGGTAAACAGCAGATCCCAGGGCATTCTTCGAGTTATATCTCTTCCCAGATAAGTGATGTTTTAGTCTTGGGAAGAAAAAATAGTCGAAGGGGGCCAGGTCTGGCGAGTAAGGGGGTGCGGGAGAACGGTGATCTTCTCTGACTCCAAAAAGTCCGTTACAATACGGGCTTTGTGGGCGGGCGCGTTGTCCTGAAGAAGACGAACATACTTCAGACCTGTTATAGGGCGACGCTGTTTGTAGTACTTCTTCAATTGTTTCAATACGACGTTTTTATAAAACCGTCCTGTGACAGTTCTGCCTTTTGGCACCGCCTTCTGCATGACGGTACCGTTGGTAGTGAATCAAAATGCATACAGAACCTTCTTAACAGTTCGCGTTCGTTTGGCAATAATTGGTCGTTTCATATTTTTCGTGGCCCAGATTCGGTTAGATACTTTTCGTTTTGGCTCATAATAATGGACCCACGTTTCATCACCCGTAAATAAATTCTCAAACGATTTTTTGCTGTATTTCGGATACATTTTCAGAAGTTTTTTCGCTGTTGTAACCCTTAACTTCTTTTGGTCCTCTGTCAGCAAACGCGGTATCCATCTTGCATGTATTTTCTTAACTTTCAGATGCTTTTTCAACTTAGATGAACTCTTGCTAACGACAAGTTTGTTATCCGAGATAATTGTCTTACTGTGTATCGAGCATCAGTTTTCAGGATTTCACGGATTTTTCAACGTTTTTCTTGGTCGTTGACGTTAGAGGACGACCAGGGCGAGCAGTATCTTTCAAGCGCTGTTGCCCGGATTTAAATTTGGCCACCCACCTACAAACAGTACTATACGACATTTGACCACCCCCGTAAATGTCACACACCTCTTGGTGAATGTCTTTCGGCTTCAACCCAAGTTATGACCTACCTCTAATATAGGCCCTAATTTCAAGCACATTTTCCGTGTCCGTGAATGTATGAATGAGATTTTTACCTTTGACACGCGTCAGTGATCACTCTAGCGATACGAAGTGGTTTCATGTAAATATTGCATGAGTACCGCGAAATAATACAGAAGTCGCATTATTTACGGAGCACCCCTCGTATCCGTAAAAAAGCCCTGCAATCAAATCCTGATTGATATGACTAGCTAGGTCCATGTCGTATTGTATATTCAAAAACAACATATTTATAGGGAAGTATATGATAAATGTGTATATTATGTACAAATGGTACCGATATGAACTCAATTTGAATTAATATTGATGATTAAAGAGCAAAAATATGTATATGTCATGTTGTCTTGCTTTCGAGTGCAAACATTAAACAAGAGGCCCAAGAGGGCCTGTATCGTTCTACTGGCTATATGGAGTCTGTGGTTGAGAACAAACAAAAATTCTAAACTTGGTAGAGATCCTAAAGCTGATAATAAATAAAAGAATATTAAACCTTTAGCTCTTGTAGTTTCAGAGAAGAAGATTTTTGAACTTTTTCCCTATAACTCTATGGGGGTATACTGGAATCAGTCGTATGTCCATCGTCTGTTTATCTATAGACACAACCTTGTCCGCTCGATAACTCTTCTGCTATATAAAAGGATTTTACCCAATTTTGAAATTTAGTGATTTAAATTTATGTTTTGTTTCTTTTCAGTACTGTTTATAGTTTGTTTTTCCTTCAGGCTGGGATGAACATTGAAATGTCATACAGGACCCTGCCTCAGGCTGATACTGTTAAAGTTGTCCCATTGATATAAAACAATATCGCTGTTTTTTTTCCATTAAAACCTTGCATTGTTGTCGCCGCAGTTGCACTTGTTAATAGTAATAGTAACAATCACGGTCAGCTGGTGTACATTTAAAATAAAGTGTGCTGAGTAAGTCTGAGCACTAACAGTTTGTTTCGAAAATTATCACGTGTTTGTTATGATGAGTCAAAAACCTTAAAATGAAACTTAGGGTTTTATGTCCAACTTAATTATTATTTTCAATACTTGAATGGAATGTCATGGGATAAAAAGGGTCTGAAACTCATCCACATTCCGAATAGTATTAATGAAAATAGTTATCAATTATTTTTAAGGCTCGTAAAAGTTGAAATAATATACGCAACTAGGTTTGGTACTGATCATCCATGCCAACTTTCGTTGAAATCCGGCCAGAACTTCAGGAGAACTAAACTGTACAAAATTAGTGTATTAAAACCTTGAAGGGGTCGTAACTCTGCCAAAATTCAGTCAACTGGAACACGGCAACGAAATGCGCAACGAGGCTTGGAACTTTTCATCCCTGTAAAAATTCGTTGAAATCCAGCCAGGGGATCAGGATAATTGGTTAGGACAAACTTTGAGTATTAAAACCTTTAAAGGGCC
This sequence comes from Cyrtodaria siliqua, assembly GCA_037043455.1. Taxonomy (NCBI): domain Eukaryota; kingdom Metazoa; phylum Mollusca; class Bivalvia; order Adapedonta; family Hiatellidae; genus Cyrtodaria; species Cyrtodaria siliqua. Next base: position 57,859 of record JAWPHD010011431.1, read on the forward strand.
ATAATTCTGCCAAAATCATTCAACCGGAACACTGTGACGATATGTGCAACTAGGCTTGGTACTGATCATCCCTGCTGCACAGTTTCTCTGAAATCCGGCCAAATGAAGGCCCTTTCGTTTTAAGGAGGCAAATTACAGCATCTGTTAACTAAATCAAGGGCCATAACTCCGGTGTTATTAATCCGATTTGATTGAATTTCGAACTTGTCCAAGCTTTCTTTAACTGATAATAACAATCTGTTAGAGTTTAATAAAAATCGGCTGACAAATGAAGGCCCTATCATGTTAACAAGGCCAAAATATAGCATATTTCAGAAAATCAAGGGCCATGACTCCGGTTTAAATGGTCTAAGCTGGTTTTCGAATTTGTCCGGGCTTTCGTTGATATCAACAATCTCGTAAAGTTCGGATGAAAAATGAAGGCACTATCGTCTAAACGAGGCAAAATATAGCATTTTTAACCAAATCAAGGGCCATAACTGCAGTGTAAATAATCCAATCCCGCTGTTTTTCATAATTGTCTGAGCTCTTATTGATAGTAACAATCAATCTGGTAAAGTTTGGTAAAGAGAGGATGACAAATGAATGCCCTATCGTCTTAACGAGGCAAACTATAGCACTTTTTAACTAAATCAAGGGTCATAACTCCGCTGTTACTTGTCCGATCAGGCTGTTTTCGAACTCGTCCAAGCCTTCATTGATATTGGTGGAGTTTGGTTAGATCGAATGGAAAATAAAGGCCCTATCGTCTTAACGAGGCAAAATATAGCATGTTTAACTAAATCAAGGGCCATAACTTCGCTGTTACTTATCCGGTCTGACTGGTTTTCGAACTTGTACGAGCTTTTATTGATATTAATGTCATAGGTCTGAATAAATATATGCAAATTGTAATTGTTTTATATTTATTACCACACCACAAGCAAGTGCGACTTTAACGTGTACATGCCTAGCATCTCTTAAATGTAGCTACCTGTATGACCAGGTCGCAATAAATGTTTATACAAGTTGTTGTTGTTTATTACAAGCCATTGTAACATTAACGTTTACTTGAACAACATGACAATATCCCTTTAAATTAGCTGCCTTTTACGAACACATATGCATGTCTTGTTTGGACCGGTCAGGTGACTTGAACACCGCACGTATGCACACGATTGCACTTGCCGTTATACAATAGTATTGAAAGGTCATGTATGATATGTGTGGAATAAATATTTTATATATTTATTATATGCTAATTATCTTCTGTATGGTTTGGTAATGTTTCATTTTAAGTGAATTCTCATAAATTGCTAATTGTTATGCATTAGATTAATTGGTTTGTTATGATTTTTAGAGGTAAGGTTATGAACTGAAAGATAGGCGTGTATTGACAATGTCTTACTTTACATATATGTCATAATGTGTAAATGAAATGTTAATATATGTTTTGCTACATCTTTAGCTTCAGGATTTGACATCCCGGGCACTTGCCGTGATACAATATTATTGAAAGGTCATGTATGATATGTGTGGAATAAATATTTTATATATTTATTATATTACAGAGTATCCTTTACTTCCAAGAGGACCAATATTATATCGAACCAGGATGTTGAAGTCGCCTTAGAGCACACAAAAAGCACACGGTGACAATAAGTGGTCAATGTGGGGATTGGACGATAAAATTGCAATTATGGATATACATATTTCGTGTGTTTACGATATGTGTAATCGGTTGAATTTGCACATTCAGGATGTGTAATATAGATATATGTTGATCTTTGAGATGACGTCATTTGTTTACAATGGTAGCGAGAATAGCTATATGGAGGTGAAGACTGTCAGATGATGGGCACATCGCGAATACAATGGTTAATGGACCACAAGGAGGATTTACGTTTATTCTACAGGGATCCGCGTCGTGATTGTCGATTGCCCCGCCGCGGCTGAGGGGCAGAAGAGGAACTTAGACTGATGGACAGTTAACTTGATTTTGGATCACTTCCGTGATCTAAAGTGTGGACAATTAACATTGTGTACAGCATTTGTATAAACTTGCGTGTGTGTATTTTGTGAATATTGTTCATTGGATTATAATAGGATTTAGGATTATCTGTTTATTGTTGACATATATACATGTATTGCTCATATATAAATGTTTTCATTATACCACAGTATTGACAGATTCATATCGTGCACGGGCTCATTGGGCATAATTATGTTAATATAAGAGCTGTCAGCTCTGTTGTATATCGAGGAAGGTGTAGCGAATTATTATTAGCCGCCCGGTATTCCAGTATTTACGGCAATATTCAATTCACGAGCACTAATATTGCATGTTAAAGATCTAACAGATTAATTGTATTGAAAAAAAAAATCGCTTGTTCTGGTAACCCATAAATGCACGTGACAGTATGGTATAGGCAAGCTGGACAGATAGCTCAGGTAGTAAAGCCTTCTATCAATAATTCAGTAGTGTTATAGAATTATTGGATTTCACCGCGCGGGTTCGAATACAGCGGTGGGCTATATTTGTATTATTATCGTTTTGTGCATATATATATATTAGCAAATTTATATTCACACAACGATTATATATTTCATTTGAAACATATATAGAGAATGAATAGCAATTCAGCTGTATGTATGTTAATATAAACAGTATTCTGTAGAGAGTTAAATGATAGTACTTCCGTGATCGTGTTATCTCACACGTTCGTTTTCTTTTTGACAGAGATTTTGTTTCCCAGAAAGAGAATAGTTAAGTGCGAATATTTTAATATTCGTACACATTATTTTCTTTAAAATCGGCATTTTTCGGGATTTTCACATACGCTTATTTTAGTGAACAAATACCCGTGAAGCAATGCCGCTACGAAGTAATCGATACGCGTTCATGTGTATATCGTAATACCACGCAGTGTATGCTATATCGGCTCCGTGGCGTAATCGGTTAAGTCGTCGTTCGATTAATATAGTTTGGGTTTGACTTGAAACCACCGCACTGGTTCGAATTCTACAAGGAGTGTGATATTTTGTAAATTCATATTTTTTGTGTTTGCGATTATTTTCACATATTGAAAGCTGATTGTCTTCTTTAAAAGGATCGTTATAAACGATCTCGGGAAGAATTGAACCAGAATTAAAGCGTCAACAGATGGAAGCCCTACGGGAACAGAGAAAACAACTAATTGATGAAAGGAACATAGGCGTGGAACGGCATGTTCTCGGTAATGCTGTTGGTGAAAATGTGAGCCTAGCAAATGCTTATCGTAGGCGAGAGCATAACAAGATGTTGAGGGATCAAAGGCAACAGCGTTGAGGAGGGAAAAGGAGGGAACAAAGAAGTCAGGTCACTGACCACTTAGCCGGTGACACACATGTGATAGAACATTACGGTTTAGAGGAGGGAAGAGATGCAGATAAACAGGATAGTATCAATGAAAATTCAACACTTGTATCTAGTGAAGGCCAGTGGGTTGCATCAATTTATCATACACTCGATTACACGAATCATGTTTATCCGAGATTTGAATTGTCTGATCATGAAAGCGACACTGAAGGTAGTTTGAAGATTGAATATCAGGACGTAAGACATCTGATAAATGGCAGGACAGCCGAGATTAAGCCATAAACAGTTGCAGGCTATGGAATTAGGATTAAGTAGACGTGAATAACCAACTAGGAGGAGAGAGCTGGAGATAAAACAAAAACAACAGTTGATGGAAAGGAATAAAATGAAAGAAATGCAAGAGGACATGTACAACGAAAGTAAAAAAGTGTTGGACAAACTAGAAAGAGAATTGATAGAAAAACAGACAGAAGTTCGCCAAAAGGAATCTGATCTAATTAAAAGAGAGCAAGAAATTAAACGTATGGAGAGACAATGGAAAGTGTTTACCTCCACACCAAAGGAAGTTAAAGAACAGTTCCCACCAGAGATAAAAGAAGAACTAGCTAGAGATAAAGATAGTTGTACTCAAATACAAAAGGGGTTACCTTTACAACAAGGGTGGACACCGGGAAAACGTTTTGTTAGTTTTTCACCAGAAACGACAGAAGGATGTGATATAAAGCCAGGCATAGGTACACAAATGAATTCAAAGACACATTCACCATTGCATTGGAAAATGAATGGAGATACGATTTGAGAGGTGATTTTGCGACGGCAGAATCATCAATGGGAATGGATCCAAAGAAGAAAGAACAGACACATCCGCTACCAACATCTAGGGAAATGCCAGTGGTGATAGACAAGGCCATAAATGGTATGGATATGGACAAGAGAGCCAATATACAGTTTATGAAGCCAACGTTGAACACGTTCTCTGTAACGGAACCACGGCCTCGCAACGAGCGCACATTCGAAGAATGGAAAATGGAAATAGAAATCATATTGGCGTTGGATATATATCCTGATTATATGATCAGTCAAACCCTTTGAAAGTCTCTTAAAGTCCAGGCCAAGAAAGTTCTCTTACCAATGGGAGCCTTAGCCATTCCAAGCGATATCCTTAAGAAGATGGAAAGCGTATTTGGTAATGTTGCCTCAGAAGAGTCTGTGTTACAGGAGTTTTATAATTCCCAGCAACTACCAGAAGAATCCGTCAGTCAGTGGGGTCTGCGGCTTGAAGAGGTAATACATAAAGCAATCGGCAAAGGTCCTGTGACAGAAAAACAAAAAACAGTATGTTAAAGAACAAGTTCTGGAGATCCTTATTCGACACAGATTTGAAAAAATGCAACTAGAGTGCATTTTGAAACAGAGGAAAGTTTTGAAATGCTGAGACGGAAGGTTAGAGCCAAAGAGTACGAGATCAAGTCCACTGCAAAGGATAGTTTTCCCATTGAAGGGCAAATTAGGGACATTGATGGAAAAGGCCCATATATAAAGACTCCGTTAATAAACAGAATGGTAGGAGAAGCCAACAAAGCTAAAGTGGATATCAATGGAATTAGCACAACATGTCTTATAGACAGTGACTCAATGGTGACACAATGTCGCAGGAATGGTATGAAATCATGGATCCACAACCAAAGCTACACGGACTGGAAGAGTTCAACCTAGAAGTGTATGGAGCAGATGGAGGACTGCTACCATATCTTGGTTACATCGAAGCCAGTATTTCCATTCCCAGATCAGATCTCCGAGTGCAAGATAAGGTTGAAGTGTTTGTGCCAATACTTATAGTACCTTCTACTTAGTATAACATTAAAGTACCGATTCTTATCGGTACAAATGTTATTACATGTAGGAGTTGTACGCAAACCAGTGATCTCCCGGATGTACGGAATGCGGCATTATTGGCTATCACTGCACGTACATCAGTGGGGGTGGTACGAACCAAATACAGAGTGATCGAGTTGAAACCATGGGAAACCATTACTGTGACAGGTTTTGTCAGGAAAGAAAGAGATGTTAACACGGCCATCACGGAACAGGCAGAGAAAGCATCATCGCGAATGGGAGTATGCCCAAGAGTCGTTGAACTAAACAAACCTGGAACATCTTCCAGAGTGCCGTACGGATCTTCAATATATCAGCCAATACACCTATAGTTCCGCCCAGATCTGTTCTACGAGCAACCGATTCTGTTCCAAAACCAAAGATCGAAGGACGGATATCCACTCAAACTGCAAAATCGACACCGCCAGCTTCCAGCGGTACAACTCAATCAGTAAACGATTCTCGGAGGTTAAAGATGACTGATGTCGGAGTGGATATTTCTGATTTCTCTTTTTCATAGTGTCAACGAGTAAAGGTCGTCCGTATCTTTGAGAAGTGGCAACATGTGTTCTCCAAAGGGATCACGGACCTTGGATGTACAGATCTGGTGAAGCATGATATACATATCAATGACAACACTCCATTCAAGGAACCATTTAGAAGAGAATCTTTGAGAAGTGGCAACTTGTGTTCTCCATAGGGATCACGGACCTTGGATGTACAGATCTGGTGAAGCATGATATACATATCAATGACAACCCTCCATTCAAGGAACCATTTAGAAGCGTATTGCCTGCACTCATACAGGAAGTGAGGGAACACGTGGCTGAAATGTTGGAGGCAGGAGCCATAAAGCCATCGCTAAGTCCGTACTCATCGAACGTGGTCATTGTCAGGAAAAAGGATGGAACTATTCGGTTTTGCATAGACTTCCGGAAACTCACCACGCGTACTATCAAAGACGCATATGCCATTCCAAGGATCGAGGATTCGCTACACCTGTTAGCAGGAGCGAAGTACTTCTCCAAATTGGATCTTAAAGCTGGATACTGGCAAGTTGAGCTAAAGGAGGAGGAGAAAGCAAAAACTACCTTCCTGGTTGGCAATATTGGTTTCTTTGAATGCAACCGCATGCCTTTTGGCCTCTGCAACGCTCCGGCAGCATTAAAACGATTAATGGAACAATGCATGGGTGAAATGAATCTTCGGGATTGCTTGATATATCTGGATGATATTATTATCTTTTCAACAAAATTTGAAGACCATCTGGACCACTTGGAAGCTGTTTTGGAAAGACTCAGTGTGCACGAGTTAAAAGTCAAAGCTTCAAAGTGCGAGTTCTTTAAAACAGAGATGACGTACTTTGGACACGTAGTATCGGAAGAGGGCATTAAGACCGACCCTGAAAAACTGATGCCATTGAAGAACTGGCCAATTCCGAAGAGTATTAAAGACGTCCGTAAATTTCTTGGATTTACTGGATATTACAGGCGATTTTTGAAAGGTTACGCCAATATCGTCAGACCTCTCAATGACCTTCTCGTTGGCCAGTCAACTATAGTAAAGCCTCAGAAGAAGACAACTTTTAAGCGGGGCGAACGTGAGCAAAAAGCATTCGATACGATCATCGAGAGGCTCACAAATCCACCAGTCTTGGCGTATGCTGATTACAAACTACCGTTTCGAGTGCATACGAACGCATCAACGACTGGACTTGGTGCAATTTTGTATCAGCGACAAGGAGACGCCGACCGGGTAATTGCATACGCCAGCAGGAACGGAGAAGAATTATCCCGCTCATAAACTGGAATTCCTTGCCCTGCAATGGGCTATAACAAATACATTTCACGATTATCTATAATGTGCTAGTTTTGAGGTGGTAACAGACAATAACCCGTTGACGTATGTCTTGACAGCCGCTAAGCTAGACGCCACAGGCCAGAGGTGGATATCAGCTCTTGCAATTCATAACTTCACAATGCAATACAGAAGTGGCAAGAAAAACACCGATGCCGATGGTTTATCCAGAAAGCACGAGGATATCATCAGTGAACATCAAGTTGTATATCAAAACGTTCTGAAGGCCCTATGTGCAACCTGTTTATCGTCCGCCGAAGAATTATCTCTTGCACAAAAGCTTAGGAGACAATGCCGCTTTCCAGATGCATACTGAGGAAGACCACATCTCAGAGGACCTTTTACACACATATGCCCTCAGCTCAACCGACTGGCACAAAGGCCAAATGGAAGATACATGCTTGTCCTCACTGATGAATTATTTTCAGTCTGGTGATCATCCGACATCTCAACGTATTTCCGAAGCAAGTTCAGATATGAAGAAGTACCTTCGTGAGTGGGATAAGTTGGTAATGAAGGATGGTGTCATTTACCGGAAAACCATCATAAACGGTCAGCAGTGCGAACAATTAGTTTTGACTCGTGGGTCACTAAGGACGTGATCGCACCTCCTATTTGGTGAATGCAAGGTTCTTCTGGCCAGGAATGGATGGTGACATTGCAAGAAAAATGCGTATGTGTGGAAGATGTATACGGCAAAAGACTCCACCAGTCAATGCAGCCGAGTTGGTCAGCATAACATCAACGGCACCAATGGAGCTAGTCTGTATTGATTTCTTGTCCTTGGAAATGTCGAAAGGAGGATTCGTAAATGTCCTTGTGATTACTGATCAATTGACACGATACGCCCAAGCAATTACAACTATGAATCAAACGGCGCGCACCACAGCCAGGGTCTTGTTTGACAACGTCTTTGTCCACTATGGTTTTCCGTCAAAACTCAACAGCAACAGAGAACAAAACTTCGAGTCCAATGTAATCAACAGACTATGTAGGCTGGCAAACATCAAAAAGACAAGGACAATATCATATCATCCGATGGGGAACGGACAAGTGGAGCGGTTCAATCAGACACTCATACGGATGCGGGGAACTTTGAAACACGATAGAAAGTCGTACACACCACTCTTGGTACATGCGTATAATGCGACTCGTCACGACAGTGTTCTAAACATATTTATTTTACATCGATTGCGAAACAAGTTCTTGCAACTTAGATTAATCCCTCTCGATGGCTTCCTGGGTAGAACCAGTACTAAGCAATGTGGATTAATTATCTTGCTCAAGGATAAATAACGTGGCCGCGACGGAGGATCGAACCCACGACCTCTCGATCAGGAGTTCGGCGCTCTACCACTGGACCACGCACTCCACTGAACACAGTAGCGGTTTTTCTCCTTTCTATCTTATGTTCGGCCGACAGCCACGACTGTCAATTGATGCGTTTCTCGGGATCTCTCCAAACGAAGTCACGGGGAACACTCAGCTGGACTAAATGGGGAAATTGCAGTCACGTCTCACATATGCATATGAAAAGGCAAACGAGGAGGTAAGGAGAAGCGCGACAATGTACAAGGGGTACTACGACAGGAGAGTGCGGGAAAACCCATTGCAACCAGGGGATCGAATTTTGATCCGTAACTTGGGATTGCAGGGCAAGAACAAGGTTGCTTACAATTGGGAAGAAGATCCCTATATCGTTATTCGGCAACCCGCTGCAGATATTCCAGTGTATCAAGTACAAAAGGAAAATGGTACTGGAAGAATGAAGACTCTGGACAGAAACCATATGCTGCCTTTCATGGGTTTACCTTTACATACGCCTAATGAACGTCAGGAAAGGACAACGGAAGTAAGATGCCCAGCGCGTGCAGTAAATCTCCCATTGGATTATACAACGGACTCAAATAGGAGTTCATCGGGATCGGATACCTCATCCGAAGAATCTAATGACGCAAGATCCAAGTCCTACACGATACCCATGCGTAGGCAACCAGGTCAGCCGGGATTGCGTCCTAGGAAGTCTCAGAAAACAAATGCCAATGAGCCTCTCCGTACGTCCCGACGAATTCGCCGACAGCCGGCCTGGATGAACCAAAGTGAATGGGCGTTGGGACAAGCTCACATTACTGAAGTCCCGGCAAGCGACATCGTAACTGTGTGAGATTAATTACGATTGAAGACATGGATAGACAGTGGTGGAAAACATAATCTCATTGCTGTATATTTTATTGAAATATTGAAATTATTATAATATACATGTACATTCCTGTACGGTACAAGGTTGCACTGGTATTATCCGAATTTTGTTTTGGTAATAACTTGTCAGGGAGATGGTGAAATAATACGACCGACGTTCCTTTCTTTTAATTAATGTCGAGGACGACATTTTCTAGAGCAGGGGAATATGTCATAGGTCTGAATAAATATATATGCAAATTGTAATTGTTTTATATGTATTACCACACCACAAGCAAATGCGCATTTAGCGTGTACATGCCTAGCATCCCTTTAATGTAGCTACCTGTATGACCAGGTCGCAATAAGTGTTTATACAAGTTGCTGTTGTTTATTACAAGCCATTGTAACATTAACGTTTACTTGAACAACATGACAATATCCCTTTAAATTAGCTGCCTTACACTAACACATTTGCATGTCTTGTTTAGCACGGTCAGGTGACTTGAACGCCGCACGTATGCGCACGATTGCACTTGCCGTTATACAATATTATTGAAAGGTCATGCATGATATGTGTGGAATAAATATTATATATCTTTATTATATTACAGGTAACTATATGCTAATTATCTTCTGTAGGGTTTGGTAATATAAGTAAAACACAAAGATGCTCGTGTATATATAAATGCAAAAACAAATAGCATAGAAAGCCACAAGGAAGGTACTCAATGACTTGGCAGAAGCTTAGGTAGACATTATCATAGGGACTACAGCCTGACCGGTCATCGCACAAATACATGATATGGCATTTTTAAATAATTTAAGGACCATAGCAAGCTGTTTCCTGTCCGATATGTCTAGTTTTCGGACTCGTCCGAGCTTTTAATGATAGAACATAATCAGGTGTAAGTTGAAGGCGATAAAGTGCTAACGAAGTAAAATGTAGTAAACAAGTCCATAACTCCAGTGTTATTATTTCGATCTTGCTGGGTTTCAACCTTGCCCGAGGTTTGATCAGAATTTACAATCTGGCCAAGTTAGTATCTATCCCGACATCAACAGGCAAAGTTTACAAAATATGTATACCATGTTAAAACCTATATATACCACAGCTTAAACCAGAACCCAAAACTGGAACGTCTAATTAAGATTTACCAACTCATAATTCATTTTTCGTTTATTCAATCACGGATATTTGAAGTACCCGTGAATAAACTCTGCTTTTAATCGTCACATATACGTTATTTTAACACCTGAACACGGTTTGGATAAACGAGTTTACAGTGTCATGTTGCTGTCATTTGAGGGGCTAGTGCCTTTTTAAAGATTGCATAAACAATGAAGACGATGAATACATAATTGTCTTCAGTACAACAAAGACAACAAAGTGGGTGTTACTAACCCGGCATAGCTGGATTTCACACTCGCTTTCATAGATATCAACAATCTAGCAACGTGTTTTAAAGATCGAATGCAAGATAAAAGTGCTCGCGAAACATTTAACTGTTAACAGACGACGAACGGACGACGAAAAGCAGTAGCATTAAGGTATTACTCATGCACAATGAACGATTTCAGACCAACTTTAAAAATCGTTTTTGCAAACACAATATATGTTGAAAATTATGAAATAAGAGACTTTTCTAAAAACATAAACCGGTTAACACATAGTTCAACCCACATTAAAGCTTTCGTGTAGACAAATGTGTAAACACAACAGCAAAACATGCTTAATGCTTATTGATTACCACCCACCACGCATAATCAACTAAACAGTTAAGGATTATTTTGTACCCACCTGTTGTATTCTCGGTTTGCAACTGCTGGAGCTGGGAATTCGTGGGGTTACTGCCAGTTGAAATTTCTGCTCCACCATTCTCGCCATCGTTTGTTTTTTCAAGAGCGGAAGCACTGACTAAAATATTGGTATCGTTGTCATCCTCCACCTGCAAATTCTGATCTCGATCACGGATTAAAGTTGGCATGTCCTAAAATGAAATGAATAATGTGTGCATGGAATAAACATGTTAATTTTAAAGGGACACACGGCTATGCATGCATAACATATTCTCGCGCATCCAAACAAATCAAACATTTATCAATGCGTTTTTTTTGTTCTTCTCGACACAGCTTTTTGAAACACTGATTTTGCATTGTTTAAAATTAGTTCGTATATTTTTTCTAAAACAAGCGGAATCTCAATAGATTAGAGAATCGGCATCCAATGATTTGAATGGCAATGCTGTTTTGGTTAGTGTTATTTCCCTTCACGGCAATCTGTTCTTCTCGCATTAATAAATATAAAAGTGTGTATATAACCTGTATTGGACCTAACCATCAAAACTTGAGCTTAGTGCTTTAAGATGTTCGGTGTAAATAATCAATATTAAGTACGTCATTAACTTACATGGTGTTTAATTGAAGGGCATTCATAGCATGTTAGTAGTTTTAGAGTTATAGTTTCAATCTTTGCCTTTTCTTCAAACCATGTCTATTCATGAGAGGCATTTCTATCTAACGTCTGTTTTGCTGAAGGTCTAGATATGTTTGTTAAGGGTTAACGCGTTTATACAACCACTCCCTGCACCCCTGCTTAACTGTACCGAAAATTTACCCACACCGATGTTGTCTGATATCAAAATCATGCCTTCTTTTCTTTTTCTTTACCATAACAACAAGTTGGAATTAGACACACAACTGTCATCGTATATTTGTTGGTGCCATTATGATGGACGCTTCTTTCCTTGAATACACTATATTGTATGTTGTCATTTTTGCTCTATCAACATACGGCCTTCATGTGCACGTGCAAAATTCGACGTGCTAATCTTAACGTCTCAACTCAGCAAACTGATGATTCTCTTAAGCAACCATCATGGTTTCATTGTTGACAATAATGGTTGAAGTAGGAGATGTGTGTATTTGCTAGATTTACATCATAACTTTGATCTGAAAGCTGTCTTTATGCACTTATACGCTTTCGATAATTATACATATATGCATATGACGAAAGATTGTTCAATATTTGATTATTGAATACATGTAATCCTATATTAACGCTGATAAAATAAGCCTTAGCACTTTCGACCTACTGGTCTTCATCACTGCATTTAAAATACAAAACAACGAACACGACGTCATAATGGAAATAATCTTGCGTCTGGTGAACTTATATAATTTGGTTGTATTCATAAGCGTAGTTCATGTGTTGTAGTAAAGTGAAGTTCGTCGTATTGTGTACAAACACATTGCCTGTCAATCTTGAGCTGTTTTTATAGCTATACCTCATATATAACTAAAATGAAGTATAAATGTAATGGTAATGAATTAAACAGACTCTCTTAAAAAGGCATTTACCAAACTAGTTGACCCCGTTGCTCTATGTAGAGGCACGTGATCACGCCTGCCATTATCTTCTATATTGTCTGAATTGTCTGCCACTGAAATAACAAATTAGTCAATAAAAAAAGAGATATATCGTACCTTACCGTTTCATACCATACCATAACACATAGCATGTCATACCATAATAACTATAAAGTAACATACCATACCATACCATACCATATACCATATACCATATCACACCAAACCATATACCACACACCATACTACATACCATACCACACACCATACTATACCACAAACCATACCATACCATACCATACCATACCATACCATACCATATCATACCATACCATACCATACCATACCATCATACCATACCATAACATACCATATAATATCATATCATAGCATGTCATATCATATTATATCTATCATACCGTACCATAACATACCATTCCAAACCATATGCATTACATGCCATCCCATACAATGCCATGTCTCGCCATGCTATATCATACCATACCATACATTTACATGTCATTCCATGCCTCTACCCGCACCGTACTGTGACATGCTACGTCATGCCATCCCATAATATGCCATGCCATGCTGTTAGGCCATACCATGTCATGCTATGCCATGCCATGCCATACCATACCATACATTTACATGCCATGCCATGCCCTTACCCGTACCGTACTATGTTATGCTATGCCATGCAATGCCATGCTAAGCCATGACATGCCATGCCATGCCATGCCATGCCAATCAATACCATACCATAACATACCATTACAACTACTACTACCACTACCGTACCGTATCGAACAAGCCCATGCCATGCCATGCCATGCCTTGCCATGTCATGCCATGCCATTATCACTACCATACCATTACCACTATCAAGTCATGCCATGGCATGGCATGCCATGCAATATCGCAATACCATACCATAACATACCATTTCAACTACCACTACCACTACCGTGCCTTGTCATGCCATGTCATGCCTCTACCTGTACCGTACTATGACATGCTATGCCATGCCATGCCATGCTAGGTCAAGCCATGCCATGCCATCCAAACCATACCATTACCATTACTATACCATACCATACCTTACCACACCACACCACACCGCACCGCACCGCACAGCACCACACCACACAACACCACACCACAACACACCACATCACATCACATCATATCATATCATATCATACCACACCACACAATACCATACCATACCATACCGTACCATACGATCAGGCTGTTTTTGAGCTTGTCCAAGCTTTCATTGATATTAACAATCTGGTAGAGTTTGGTAAGATTGGATGAAAAAAGGAAGGCCCTACCGTCTTAACGGGGCAAAATATAGTATGTTTAATTAAATCAAGGGCCGTCCACTGCTGTTACTTATCCGATCTGACTTGCCCGAGCTTTTATTGATATTAACAATCTGGTAAAGGTTGGTCAAGTCAAGGCTCTAACGAGATAAAAGTTAACGGACGGACGGTCGGACGACGGACAACTCGCCATCCCATAATACGTATAAAAGTCAAACAGGAAATGCAGCTTTCACAGAACACAGTTAACCCAAAAGTCCGCAAAACGACAAACATGTATAGCAATGTTAATAAGAAATAAAGGCATATGACGTCACAAACACAAAAAAGGTTGACAATAGGGCTACCGCCTTGGAACGGTTAGTGGCAAAAAAGGCCGCTCTGGGATTAAACCAGGTTCTAGGGTGCACCAAACCTCACACTTACCCTACTGTCATCCCAATGAAACGGGACATTTTAAATAAAGAAATCCCCGCCATGAACTATTCTCTAACCAACAAGGCAGAATAAATAGGCAATATAAGTAAAACACAAAGATTTTCGTGTATATATTAATACAAAACAAATAGCATAGAAAGACACAAAGAAGGTACTCAATGACTTGGCAGAAGCCAGAGCAACAAGAGAATAAACCATGAGGACAAGACAAGATTGTAGACAAACATCTAACGTCACCGTCCTTTTGGGCTTTAGTTAGACGTTATAATAGGGACTACAGCCTGTCCGGTCATCGCTCAATAGCATGATAATGCATTTTTATATAATTTAAGGACCATAGCTAAAAATGTATAGTATTTGTTTAATATATCGCACATGACTATTAAAGGGAAAAGAAAACCCTAATAATTTGAGAAACGTCGAAACATATACAAGATTACTGTTCGACATCGTGAGCTCCAAACACACACATACACACACCCACCTCACTGACCCAAAACTGTTTATTGCAATAAAATCCATTTGCATATGTTTCTATGAATAGTGGGATGTTGAATTGATGTATTGTAACATATCTGTAATAAAATATTATTGAACTATTGCAATAAAAACGTTGTTTTTTGGTTCATGATATATTTGTTCATTATATGAAAGTTTTTTAATACGAACAAAACTACTACGGAACATTTTTCCTATTATTGAAAATAACTGATTCCTACCGACCTGCTTTAATTTTATTGATTTATTAATTTATTAAAAAAGAACGAAAAGGAAAGTAATATGTTTTCGCTTGCATCTGGAATCGAACCCTTGATATCGTGCACTACAAACAAAACGTGCACTTAGGGCAGCTCTACTAACCCCTAGACCACGGCGGAATTTTATATTGGTATGCCAAATTTATATGATTATATTATATTCAGTCAGTATGTCAGTCAACGCCAGCAGCTGATTGGTTGTCTTGTACAATACGCTGCATTATGACGTTTTTGTATTGCAAGAAACCAGCATAGAAATAACCATAGAAATAACCGTGACATGTACTGCACTAGTCTTGATCATCTTTGACACTTGATTGTAAATACAAACGTTTGTCTTGAAAACAAGCAAGCGTCGCAGATGATCTAGACTAGTTTGGCACAACACTATCTGAAACTTGTCGCTAAATGGGGCTCAATTATAATGGGTTGTCGCCATTTTGAAAATGAGGATTATAGCAATAGGCCTATGTAGAACCTACGCCTAAAAAGGGGCATAACTTTGTCCAAATATGTTGCAAAAGGACTTGTGCGTGGCATGTTATTTGTTTATACCTAATACCTGTATGAAGTTTCAATGAATTCAGTCGAGCATTTCCAGAGATATGAGCTTTTCTTCGCTAGTCAGTGTTGTTTAAGCTTTTTCAGTAAGAAAAATGTTAAGCAACACTGGCGATGCATCTAAAGATTTAACAAAGCAAAATATAGCTGAGTTTTAATAAATCAAGGGCCATAACTCTGGCGTAACTAATCCAATTGAGCTGACTTTTGCAATTGTTCGAGTTTATCAACAACATGGCCAAGTTTGGTAAAGATCAGATTATAAATAAAGGCTTCATCGTTTTAACGAAGCAAAACATAGCATGTATCTAACTTAGCAAAGGCCAAAACTCGGTGTTATTAATCCGATCTAGAGGTTTCAAACTTTTCCAAGCTATTAATAATTCAACAATCTGGCCAAGTTTGGTAAAGATCAGATGACAAATAAATGCCCTATCATCTTAATGAGGTAAAATATATTTTACTAAATCAACTACCATTACTCTAGTGTTACTGATCCAATCTAGTTGGTTGTCAAATAAGTCCAGCTTTCATTGATATCATCTACTTGACCGAGTTTGGTAAAGATCAGATAAAAAAAGCCCTATCATTTTAACGAGGCAATATATAGTATATTTACCTTAAGTCAAGGGTCAGAACTATGGTATTACTGATCCCAGCTAGCTGGTTTTAAACTTCTACCCACTTTTCTTAAATAAACAATCAGGCCAAGTTAGGTAAAGATCGAATGAAAATGAAGTTCCTATTGCCTTAACAATACAAAAGTTATTAAATGGACAATGGACAACTTGCCATCCCAGCCAGCCTTTGGCCAGTAGAGCTAGCAATGACCTTATACCTTGAAACATAAATATATATCTCCTTTACTTGTTAGTTAATAATAATTATAGTACTTACCTGCTGGTAAAAAAGTAGCAGAATCGTTGAGACAGTAGCAGAAAATACTGCCCTTCCGTTGTCGCAGCATCACCGACACTTCCCGGCGATTATCAGATGCCAAGTCGGGACAAGTATATGAGGGAAGACGCTTAAATCCCTTTGATGCTACGTCAGTGGTGGCCATATCGTCCCTCCTGAATCTTAAGGCTAAGTCAGCAAGAGTGTAACCCACTTCAAAAGCACTTGGGCGATCGAGAATATGCACCTCGTCTTTGGTAAGCTGCCTTGTCGGATCTCCGCCTGATGTCAGATATCTCTCTATTCCACTAGTGTCGCCACTGACCACTGCCTCACATGCGTAAATCCATGTCAAGTCTTTAGTACACAGTTTTTTCCTGAGTTTTTGTATATTTCTTTCCCTCCTATCCTCGTCTCTCATTCCAGACATTCCACCTATTGCACCTGCCCCATCGTATAAGATTAAGGCATCATTTCTAAGTTTGTTTTGATTTCTGTTTTGAGTATCCTTGGATGCACGGGCTATGAGTGGAGAACTTTGAACAAGATTTGAACCAGGTGAGGATTTTATTGACAAAGGTTTTTGAAAGTCTTTAGCTGGTGTAGCGCCAGCTGCAGAACTTACTTCTTGCCTACTTGGAGAACTGCATCCAGCACATTTTAAGGCTGTTGTAAAATTCAACACTGTACACACTAAACAAGCCCATTTCTGTTCTGTGTCTTTATTTGACGTCCATGATTCTGAAATGCGGGCGTCTAGCTCGGCGCCTTTGCAGATATCCTGCTCAGCATTCTCGAAGTCTTTGATGACTTGTAATGGTCTCCGGCCATGACATAGTACACATTTCTTTGAGATCGGGTAGTTTTTGTAGGTACAGTACTCACAGTCCCACTTATTATCCTCGGATATGTTGCCAAAACGTGTAACACCTGAAGAAAATAAATCAAGAACAATGTTTTCCCATAATGTTTGCAGGAATAATGTTTAAAATTCACATCAACACATGCTAGATTATAGCGAAATACTCATTATAGACAATAATATGTTACAAATTAAAAAAAAAACTAAAAAAAATATTAAAAAAATATAAAACAAATAAATAAAAAATAAATAAAAAAATAAAAATTTAAAAAAATATACATATTTTCTAAATAAGCCAGGAACGTCCGTTAAACCCACGATTTGTTCCATATAATGGCTTACCTTTGTTGTAGAACTTTTCTCCCGTGACCGGTAAGCATGTTTACATGACGAATTTCGACATTCTTGTCTAGTTTAGTCAGAGTTCAACACATTAAACATATTGTAGCATCATATATTGGTCCAATTTGACGATAGCAACAAATTAGCACCACAAATACACAGAAAAAGGCATTACTCGCAGAGTTATGCTGATTTTTTTATAAGACCTGGAGACAACATACGAGAGCTGGAGACAATACAGGGCTCATACCCGGAGCAAGATATTCTCCGATTTGTCAGTTCATGTCTTAAAACAATAAAAAATAGCTAAAACATGGGTCATACTCACATTTTGCCAGCCATTTCTTGACCATGTCTCTAGCTCGGATGTTGCTTTGTCTCATTTTACGATTGCTCTTTTTTGAGCTGGAGACACTGTTTAATAAGCTGCTAAAAATGATGTCCCACATATGACAGGTAAACTCTATAATTAATAATATATTGTTGTGCTCCTAGAGAAAGCATGGAACTTCAAGTGAAACATTACTGTGAAGTTTCATAAAAATCTGTCAAGTAGTTTCAGAGGAGTAGTCGCTACAGTTTTTTACTATATAACTCTTGTAAACAAAGATGACCACCGGCAGCCATGTTTAACGGTGAATCAAAATAATTTTCGAATCAAATAATTTTCGAAAAGGATCAACATCATGTCATGCTGATCACTTTAGAAAAAGTTCTATATCAATACCACTTATAGTTTTCATGAAGTAGTCGCTACAAATTTATTTTTAAAAAACAAATTTTATCCGTGGCGGCCATCTTGAATGTCTGGCCGATCTGAAATCTTGCTAGGATCAACTAGACATCAAGAGCAACATTCCTGTGAAGTATCATGAAAATCCGCCAAGTAGTTTCATAGGAGTAGTCGCTACAAGTTTTTATTATATAACTCTTTGTAAACAAAGATTGCCGCTGGCGGCCATGTTTAGTGTCGAATCAAAAAGTTTTTGACAAAGATCAAGATCATGTCATGCTGATCATTTTAGAAAAACAAGAGGGCCAAGATGGCCATAAATCGATCACCCGTGTACTGGCACATTATCGAACTTCTTCGAAGTCTTATGGTCATATACAATCTGTGCAAGTTTGGTTGAGATTGTTCACAAAATGTGGCCTCTGCTGTGTTAACAACATTGACATAAATACACTGAAAAAGTTTGGTAAAGATCAAATGCAAAATGAAGATGCTAGAGTGTAACACTTGGGGCAGGGCCAGATGTTATCCCATGGCTACATGTAATATATGAGAGCTGTGTGCCTTGTGGTTTCAGAGAAGATTGTTTAAGTTTTTCCCTATTTACATTACGTCTATGTAAAACATGTGACCCCAGGGTCACAATTTGAACAAACTTGGTAAAGGACCATAAATGCAAAATATTAAACCTCTGGCTCTCGCAGTTTCAGAGAACATTTTTTTATGTTTTTCCCTATAAAAGTCTTTGTAAAACTGTGATCCCCTCTGGCTCTTGTAGTTCCAGAGAAGAAGACTTCAACGTTTTTCCTATACAACTCTATGTAAAACTGTGACCCCCGGGAAGGTTCAAATTTGACCCCAAGAGCCACCAGTTGAACACACTTGGTAAAGGACCATAAGCTTATAGCAAATGCAAAATATTAAACCTCTGGCTCTTGCAGTTTCAGAGAAGACGATTTTTTATGTTATTTCCTATATAAGTCTATGTAAAACTGTGATCCCGGCGCGGGCCAAAGTTAACACAAGGTCACCATTTGAACAAACTTGGTAGGGGACCATAAGCTTATAGCAAATGCAAAATATTAAACCTCTGGCTTTTGCAGTTCCAGAGAAGTAGATTTGTTTCAGTTTTTTGCTATACAAGCCTATGTAAAACTGTGACCACCGGGGCAGGGCCGAATGTGATCCCAGGGTCATCATTTGAACAAACCTGGTAAAGGACCATAATCTCTTAGTAAATGTAAAATATTAAACCTCTGGCTCTTGTAGTTCCAGAGAAGAAGATTTTTTATTTTTTGTCCAATACAAGTCTTTGTAAAACTGTGACCCCCGGGGCGGGGCCAAATTTGAAATCAGGATCACCATTTGAAATAACATGGTACAGGACCATACGCCTATAGCAAATGCAAAATATTAAACATCTGGCTATTGCAGTTTCAGAGAATAAGATTTTTTTCCTATATAAATCTATGTAAAACTGTGACCCCCGGGGCGGTGCCAAATTAGACCCCAAGGTCACCATTTGAAGAAAGTTAGTAGAGGACCATAAGCTGATGCTATATGTAATACATGAACGCTCTGCGCCTTGTCATTTCAGAGGACAAGTTTTTTCCTATATAAGTCTATGAAAACATGCAAAATCCCTATATACAAAATTTGGATCCCCAGGGCATTTTTAACCCCAGAGACTTCATTTGAACAAATTGTATAGTCCAGGCACTGGCAATCATTTTAAAGGGGGAAAAATCGAAATCTGTCTAGCGGTTCTTGAGAAGAAGATTTTTTAAGGTTTCAACTATATATGGTAATGTCGGCCATCGTGGATGTTGCGAAGATCTAATTTTTACAAATTTGAAAAGCATTTATCTAAGGATCATACATGTGAAGTTTGGTCAAAATTGGCAGTGCAGTTTCAGAGGAGAAGTCGTTTGAAACAAAAGTTAACGACGACGGACGACGGACGACGGACGAAGAGTAATCACAATAGATCACCTTGAGCTCGTGGTATGATGTGATTCAAAAATATAAACATGATAGAGGCCAACCCAAGAAACATGTTTCCTGTATATAACTCTATGTAAACTTTGATTATCGTGGCGGCCATTTTAAATATTTGAAGACCAAAAACACTTGATAGAGGCCAACAACAGGAACATGTATATGATATTTAACTAGAATGGAATAAGTGGTAATATGTCGTTTGATAAATGTCCTTAAATTTGACCTAAGTTTATCCATGGTGGCCATCATTGATGACTGGAGGCCCCACAAACAGAAGTCCTGAGTGAGGGAGACTAACCCAAAGATCATTGTGATAAGATTCATCAAAATCCTTCAAGCGGTTTCAGAAGATGTCATTTTGATCGTTTTACTATATAACTCTATGTAAACGTTGGGTCGCTGTGGCTTTGATTATTCGACGATAACTCAAAAACACAAACTTGATACAGACTAATCCAAAGAACATGTTTATAGATATTTCACAAGAATGGAATAAGTGATTTCGGAGGATGCTGTTTGGAAATTTGCTTAAATTTAAAACTAATTTTAGCCATGGCGGCCATCTTGGGTGACCGCAGCCGCAAAAAATCACAATTCTGAGGGGGGACTATCCTAAGGATCATTGTAATGAAGTTTCATCACAAATCCTTCAAGCAGTTCAGAAAATAATGTCCTTTTTAACGTTTTCCTAATTATAACTCTATGTAAACTTTGGATCCGCCGTGGCGCCCTTATTCATTATTCGGCGATAACAAAAAAAACCAGAAACTTTATAGAGGCTAACCCCAAGGAACATGTTTCATGATATTTAACAAAAATGGAATAAGTGGTTTCAGAGATGTCGTTTGAAATTTCCTTAAATTTCACCTAGTTTAGTACATGGCTGCCATCTTAGATGACCTGGCGGCCGGGAGAAAAAAACACAAATCTGAGAGGGACTATCCCAAAATACCATGATCATTTTGATTTAAGTTTCAATCAAAATCCTTCAAGTTGTTTCAGGGAAGATGTCATTTTTAATGTTTTTACTACTATATAACTCTATGTAAACTTTGTGTCGCTGTGGCGGCCATTTAGATTATTCGACGATAACGAAAAACACAAACTTGATAGAGGCCAACCCGAGAAACATGTTTGTGATATTTCTCAAGACTGAATAAGCGGTATCGTCGTGAGATGTCGTTTGAAATTTCTTAAATTTTGACATAATTTTAGCCATGGCGGCCATCTTGGATGATAGGCAGCCGCAAAAAACAACAATTCGGAGGGGCTATCCTAAAGAATCATTGTAATGAAGTTCCATCTAAATCCTTCGCGCTTTTTCAGAAAATATGTAATACTTAACGTTTTCCTATATAACTCTATGTAAACTTTGATTTATTCGAACGATAACGAAAATCACAAACTTGATAGAGTCTAACCCAAGGATCATGTTTATGATATTTCAACAATAATGGTACATAAGTGGTTTCGGAGATGTCGTTTGAAATTTCCTTTAAATTTGACCTAGTTTTAGACAAGGCGGCCATCTTGGATCACAGGCCGGCCCGGGAAAAACAAAATATGAGAGGCACTATCCAAAAGATCATTGTGATTTAAGTTTCATCAAAATCCTTCAAGCGGTTTCAGAGAGATGTCATTTTTAATGTTTTCCCTATATAACTCATTATGTCAACTTTGGGTCGCTCTGGCGACATTTTGATTATTCGACGATAGACACATTGAAACAAACGAAACAAAGAAATGAAAAACTTAAAAAAAAAAAATCAATCAAAATAAAAATATAATAAAAAAGGTTGAAAACACATCAACATTTACTTAAAATAATAATATAAAATAAGGCTTTAACAAGGAAAAACGTAGCATTTGTAACTTAAATCAAGGGCCTATAACTCTGCTGTTACACGGTTCCGATCTGGCTGGTTTTCGAACTTGTCCGAGCTTTCACTGATATTAACAAATCTGGTAAGGTTGGTAAATATACGGATGAAACATGAAGGCCACTATCGTTTTTAACGAGGCAACATATAGCATTTTTTAACTAATTCAGGGGCCAGAAGGTCCGCTGCTGGTGGTTAGATCTGGTTTGTTTTTGTATTTTTCCGAGCTTTCATTGACATTAACGAATCTGGTAAAGTTTAATAAAGATCCGGAAACAAAAATGAAGGCACCTATCGTCTTAGCGAAGGCAAAATATAGCCTTTTTTAGCTAAATCAAGGGGCCATAACCTCCGCTATTTACTGTTTCGATCTGGCTGGTTTTCGATATTTTTCGAGCTTTCATTGACATTAGCAATCTTGTAGAGATTGTTTAAGATCGGATGAAGAAAAATGAAGGCCCTATCGTCTTAAACGATGCAAAATATAGCATTTTTAACTAAATCAAGGGCCACAACTCCGGCTGTTACTGGTCCGATCCTGGCTGGTTTTCAAACTTGTCCGAGCTTTCCTTGACATTAACAATCTGGTAAAGTTTGGTAAAGATCGCCCTATTGCCTTAACGAGACAAAAGTTAACGACGGACGACGGACGGACGGTAGACGGACGGCCAGTAGAACTTAAAATCTGGTAAAGTTTGGTAAAGATCAGATAAAAAATGAAGGCCCTATCATACTAATGAGGCAAAATATAGCATTTTCAGTGTATAAAGATCAGATGAAAAACAAATGCCCCATCATCTTAAAGAAGCAAAATATAGCATTTTTAACTAAATCAAGGGCAATAACTCTGCTGTTACCTGTCCGATCTGGCTGGTTTCGAACTTGTCCGATCTTTTCATTGGACATTAACAATCTGATAAAGTGTGATACAAGACTCGGATCGAAAAATGAAAGGCCCTATCCCGTCTTACACAAGGGCAAAATCATAGCATGTTCAACTAAATACAAGGGCCAATAACTCCGCTGCTACTGCTTCAGTCTGGCTGGTTTTCAAAACTTGTCCGAGTTTTCATTGATATTAACAATCTTGCCTAAAGTTTGGTAAAGATCAGAAGAAAATTGGAACATGATGAAGGCCCTGTCGTCTTAACGTGGCAAATATAGCATTTTAAACTAAACCAAGGGCCCTAACTCAGCTGTTACCTTCGTCCGATATAGCTGGTTTTCAAACTTGTCCCGAGCTTTCATTAATATTAACAATCAATTAAAGTGTGGTAAAAGATCGGATGAAAAATGAATGCCCTATCGTCTTAACGAGGTAGAAGTTAACCGACGGGCGGACCGACGTCGGACGACTGACAACTCGCCATCCCATAAGCTCTGTGACGGCGAAAAGCAGTAGCATTAAGGTAATTACTCATGCACAGTTAAAGATTTCAGTCCAACTTTAAAAAATCGTTTTTGCAAACACCAATATATGTTGAAAATTATGAAATAAGTGACTTTTCTAAAAACATAAAACACGGTTTACACATAGTTCAAACCCACATTAAAGCTTTCGTGTAGACAAATGTGTAAACACAACAGCAAAACATGCTTAATGCTTATTGATTACCACCCACCACGCATAATCAACTAAACAGTTATGGATTATTTTGTACCCCACCTGTGTGTATTCTCGGTTTGCAACTGCTGGAGCTGGGAATTTGTTGGTTTACTGCCTGTTTGAATTTCTGCTTCCCCATTCTCTCCATCGATTGCTTTTTCAAGAACGAAGCACTGACAACTATATTGATATCGTTGCCATCCTCCTCCCTGTCAAATTCGAAATCGAACAAGGATTAAAGTGTTGCATGTCCTAAAATCAAATGAATAATGTGTGCAATGTAATAAACATGTTAATTTTAAAGGACACAACGGCTATGCATGCATAAAATATTCTCGCACACCCCCAACAAATCAAACATTTATAAAGGCGTTTTCTTTTTGTTCTTCCCGAAACAGCTATTTGAAACACTGATTTTGCAATTGTTTAAAAATAGTTCTTATTTATTTCTAAAACAAGCCGGAATCTTAATATATCACAGAATCGGCAATCAATGATTTGAATGGCAATGCTGTTTTGGTTAGTGGTATTTTCCTTCACGGCAATCTGTAATTCTCTCATTAATAAATACAAAAGTGTGTATATAGCCTGTATTGGTCTAACCATTAAAACTTAAGCTTATGCTTTCAGATGTTCGGTGTAAATAATCAATATTAGTACGTCATTCAATTACAAGGTGTTTTTTGAAGGACATTCATAACATGTTAGTAGTTTTAGAGTTAAAGTTTCAATCTTTGCCTTTTTTCCAAACCATGTCTATTCATCAGAGGCATTTCTATCTAACGTTTGTTTTGCTGAAGGTCTAGATATGTTTGTTAAGGGTTCACGCGTTTATACAACCACTCCCCGCATCCCTGCCTCAACCGTACCGAAAATTACCAACACCGATGTTGTCTGATATCAAAATCATGCCTTCTTTTCTTTTCCTTTACCATAACAACAAGTTGGAATTTGGCACACAACTGTCATCGTAATTTCCTTGGTGCCAATATGATGGACGCTTCTTTCCTTGAATACACTATATTGTATATTGTCATTTTTGCTCTAACAACAAATGGTCCTTTATTTGCACGTGCATAATTCCGACGTGCTAATCTTAACGTCTGAACTCAGCAAACTGATGGTTGTCTTAAGCAACCATCATGGTTTATTTGTTGACAATAATGGTTGAAGTAGGAGATGTGTGTATTTGCTAGATTTACATCATAACTTTTGATATGCAAGCTGTCTTTATGCACTTATACGATCCGATAATTATACATAGATGCATATAACGTAAGATTGTTCAATATTTGATTTATTGTATACATGTAATTCCTATATTAACGCTGATAAAAATAAACCTTAGCACTTTCGGACCACTTGGTCTTCAATACTGCACTTTAAATACAAAACAACGAACTTGACGTCATAATGTAAATAATCTTACGTCTGGTTAGCTTATATAATTTGGGTTTATTCATAAGCGTAGTTCATGTGTGCCGTAAAGTGAAGTTCGTCGTCGTATTGTGTACAAACACATTGCATGTTCAGTATTGAGCTGTTTTATAGCTATACGTCCATATATAACTAGAATGAAGTATAATTTAAATGGTGTTTAATTAACCAGACTTTAAAAAGATATTTACCAAACTAGTTGACCCCGTTGCTCTATGTAAAGGCACGTGATTACGCCTGCCATTTTCTTCTATATTGTCTGAAATGTCTGCCACTGAAATAACAAATTAGTCAATAAAAAGAAGATATACCGTACCTGTACCGTTTCATACTATACCATACCATAACACATACCCAGGCCATACATACCATACTTTACTATAAAGGAACATACCATACCATAACATACCATATCCATCCATATCAAGTATATCATACCATAACCACATTACCATACTACATACCATACCACACACCATACTAAACCGCATACCATAACCATACCATACCTACCTAACATCCATACAAGCCATACCATACCAATACCAATACCATATACCATACCTTACCATACCATATCCATATCATACCATAGGACCTAACCATACCATAACGTACCGTTCGTACCGGTTCATATCATATCATATCATATCATACCGTACCATACCATCTTTACTATACTATTCCAAACATATGAAATACATGCCATGCCATACAATGCCATGCCATGCCATATCATTACC
>JAWPHD010011432.1:0-84048 GCA_037043455.1 Cyrtodaria siliqua
GGACATGACACTTTAGTCACACTATCTACCACAGTAAATATGTATGAATGATTTGTTGTCCCCCAAACAATTTGTTTTGTTAAACCGCTGTACAAAACGTTTTTAAAGCATCAATATTTTTGAGATTTCACATGTTAACATGAAGCCTAATACATATAAGGAAAATGCAGCACTTTCTCTGAAACCGCTTTTTCAGTTATACTCAAATAGCGCATGGATGCTTTCGATATAGATGGAATCATACAGAAGAAAAAATAGGTCTGTTTGACATTCAAGATGGTCGTCATAACTAAAAATATTTGAAACCTAAACAAATCTACTTCTCAAGAACCACACCATATATTTTAACAATCTATTTTATAATTGGTCCTCTGGTCTACATCATTAAGTTTGTATGTTGTTACGAGGAGCGTTCATTATATAATGCAACTAGCCGTCGTATTCACCTTTTGTGAGGTTAACACGCGAAATTTTAAAATGATCTTATAGAATGAACCTTTAGTGACATTTTCTGAAAAGTTTATTAAAATCAGTGAATATATAAGGGTTTGACGGGGTATGTTGTGATGCGGCTTCCGCGAAAATAGTCCCATCGTGATTACTGTTTTCTTTTGCTCCCTGACAAGAAATATGCTTTACAGGTGTCGATTTATTAACAAATTGATGTTATTGCACAGCACTGGTCATGTATAAATAGTATATGGTAGTTTTTAAGCAAAATAATTGTATCCCTTATAGGATACATATAACCGCATCACGCGTATAAATCGACATAAATGAAAGAAGAACAACATGGCGGCCATTCTTTTGTTCGGGATTTTCATTCAGAAATCAAATAAACTGGATTTAATAACATGGCCAGAACAATTATTGGATGTGTTAACATTTCGCTAGAGAGTTGGGGCAATGGATGATGCACTACTTAGTTAGTAAGCTGAGACGGAGTTTCCAGGAAAAGTACTTTTGAGGATTTCGGATGAAGTTTTGCCCGGCGCATTCAATCCTTCATCTAGTTCATGACGTTAGAACTTGATGCGTTGAAGTTGAACGGTGGCGACGGTGTTTATGATAGTAAAACCCCAGAATGGTAAGTGTTGTATTTTATAACATGTATACATTTAGAATAATCCGTTGTAAAAGAATGCCCTTAAGAAACGTCATCAAAAAGTGAGGATGTTTTGTTTTTTTAACTGTAGCGATGCGTAATGACACAATTTCTCTTTTCACATATAAAGACTCTTTTCACATATAAAAAATTACATCAAAGTGAACACTTTGTAAAAACAATATAAACTTGACAGGAATGAAATGTCATGACCATGTACCCTGCCCTCTCTCTCAACCAACTTTCATGCAGTCTGTTGTCAGAGCTCAACATGTGGAATCTCCGATTATCTAGGACAAGTGAGTCAGATTGTAACAAGTCACATGTAAATGTAAAGGGAATTTTAATTCAGTTATGTAAAGGGAATTTTAATTCAGTTAACAGTGAGTTCTAAAAATCATCTTTGAAATAAGTTATTTTCCATTGCCTATGTACACGTATTGGCAGTACTCCACCTAGGCTCGCATTAACCATTCGCCAAATCACCATAGGCAAAACGAAACCCGAACTGTCGAATGAAAACCTTTCGAAATACATAGCAAATGCACCAGACTTTGGCGATCTGGCGAATCCATATAAAACAGGTGGTGAAAAAATCATTCCTCAACCGGGACTCGAACACAGGGTCTCTGTTTTACCATACCAGCACTCTAACCACTGAGCTATCGAGGACATACGGTTAGGAATCGATATTTCACCATATACCTGTACCCGGTTACATACACCCCCACCAGATTGAAATTCGTCCCTAATGGAGTTAACTAAATAATTATCGCAGTGTTTATTGAAAACCGTTGTCAAATTGTGTGCGATAGATGCCGCCCACTGTTCCGCCTCTCACTGTCAATCAACTTGTTTGTGTCCCCACCTCACGCACACAATATCCATATATTTAATTGCGTTACTGATCTAGGTAAATATCAAATAATGTGGCGCCCTCTTATGGACATAATATATGATCACAACAGCAAGTGCACGAAGTGTGACACGGTTTGTTTAAAGCATACTCTTATAACTTACTTTTGATGTGTATGCAAACACGGTTTTAGCGCCTTCAATTAAAGTTACAAAATATCTCGGCAAAAGTCTGGCTAAAGAATTTTTTAGGGCTAATAGCTTTAAATTCCTAGCGCTAGCCCAGTCCAGATAAGACGCGTATGCTTAATAACGAATATTTTTCATCAAAAACTCTCTTATGGATGGCGGGTGGTGCATAGTTCTACCCAAAAAAAAGTGGGTGATATGCCTTCACCACAAATAAATCAACTGTCATAAATAACCTTACATGTGTTGAATATGACGTAAAACATCATGCAAACAAACAAATCATCAAAAACTAGTGATGTGCAATCGGTTGAAATTTACAATCGATCATCCAGGTTACAATTGGTTGGATGTAACCGATCAATCATTGGTTATAATCGGCTAGTCAGCATAAAGTTTAAATCTGTATTTCAGGCCTTGAACTTAAAACAAGTTTTTGAATGTATTCATTCCTGTCTAGTTTATAATGCCATTGAAATTTTCTTTTAATCAGTGAAGTAATTCTAACTCAAATATAAATGTGTTTATTTGTGTACATGCTCATTTTAACAGGTTTAATTTCAATCTGTTGTTTCCTGCATATTTTAAAATTAATCAAAGTGAAATTTTACATTTAGCCGTTGGTCGTTTATATACTTTCATAATCGATCATCATAATCAAATGCCTAAGTATTAAAACTGATGATCGGTTTCAATCGATTAATCGGTACGGTACATCACTATCAAAAACATTAAAAATAAAATAAACGAGTACAAGAACGCATTAAAAAATCGTCTTTAAGTATCGAGAACCAAATACCTGCATACACACTTGAAACTTCAGTAGAAAAATCGAATGCATCCAATCATACTCAATACTTACTGATGTTAGGTATTGAATGACAATCAAGTGACCTCTAGCAATTACTAGTCGATGCTTGCAAGGAAAAAAAAGAAGTCGGCTGTTTGACACAAATTAATTCCATTTAAAAAAGACAGACAGCTTTAATGAATATATATATATAAAGCAGACGAGGAAATATGTTATGTTTTTTGACAACTAAGTGTAAACATTTTACATTAATGTTTTTTTCAAAACTTGTTTTAAGAATACGCATTAGTAAATGTAAATTTTTCGTGATGAAAGCTTATCTGGAGCACTGCAGTATTGTTACAATATAGCCTCCAGACCCGTATTGCAATTTGTAAATCATGCAATACGGTTTCAACTTTGTTCCAAATAAATGATGTCATTAATTTGTAGCTCTAGTTTAAAGTAGCTATCCCGTCAACATCAGTCAAATCTTACATTACAATATGTACGCCATTTCTAAAGCTACTGATGGCGATTTATATAATATTATTTGTGTATATATATATATATATATAACTTACAATTTTGAGAATCCAAACTATGTAAACTTTGACTAAAAACCCAAAACTGGACCGTCAAACTTAGTTTTATGCATATTCAATCACGCTTATTTTAAGAACCCATGAAAATCATATACTTTTATTTGGCACATATATATTGACTGATGATTGTTATATATGACCTAAACAGCTGGATAGAGTTTTGATGAACGGTTTTGTTGTGTAATTTTGCCATTACAGGGTTTTTTCTATACTTAGGGGAGATAACCCATACCGTTACAATTGGGAATTTTAAAAAAGTTTTATTCTCAATACTTGTCACACTAACCCTTTTTTTTCAATTGGAAACTTTTGTCTCAAAATTGGGGAAAATATATGTTTTGGCATTGGGAATATAGCCCAATCATGAGAAATATAGCCCATTTTGTGAAAAAGACCCTGGGAAAATTAATGCCGTAAATTTTGCCCAATTAGGAAGAAATTTAATCGCTTTACTTTCATAAGTTAGTTGTACATAAATATCAGGTTGTTTTAATTGCCTGGCTTCAATACATGATACATGATTTAAATATTGTTATTTTTATAGTATTTCCTTGTAAACATTTCTATATTTGACCTGACTTTGTAAATATTTTGCCATAAAGCATTGAAACTACAACCGTGTTCTTTATTTCTATATAACACATAAAAATTAATCCAAAAACTATAACAGTGTTCACTGTTAATCATCAACGTTAAATAAACATCAATAGCTTGAATGTATTCACAAAACGTTGTAGTTCCACGTCCTGTATTATAAACAACCCCAAAACGAACGCGTTCCGTGATTGGGAAATATATTAGACTAAACCGCGTGACGTCATGACTGTTGATATTTATTATTTCCGGTCTCAATTTGGGAGCGTCCTGGTAATATTTCAGCTGTTTTTCTTACGTTTCACGCACATACTGTAAATTTGATTTTGTAATGTTTAATTCCTTCTTAAATTCGTCCTCGTCCTGTGGACTAGGAAGGGGAATTTTATTTCAGAATTGGGAAAAAACAACTTTATTTGGCATTGATAGTCGGACCCGTGAGAATAGTAGAAAAAGGCCTGACAGCCCAAAAAAATGCATTATTTGGTGGGGGTTTTACGTATTAAAGTGGTTTTGTTGAACTGTGCCTTTAAAACTTGATGACTTACAGGTTTATTTTTTTATTTTAAGTCAATAAAATGACACTTCACTATGAACATGATGAAATGTGCAATTTAGAACTGAATTTACCGTTCTATATTTTTAATATTAATGATTAAACAAATGCAAATTATGTAGAAAAAATTATGGGGATTATACTGCAAGTTTTTAAATCAAGATTGCCATGTGTCCCTTTAAACTAAAGTGACATACAAATGTGGTTAAGCTTGACTTCTTGAAAAAAAGCAAATGTGTGTGTAACAAGTTTAACGGTCACTTTCTTAGGAAACCACCACGGTGGCATAGTGGTAGAATGTACGCCTCGCATGCATGAGGTTGTGGGTTCAATCCTCGCCCAAGTCATACGTCATATATATATGGTACTGGTGTTCAGGGTGAGAAAGTTCTAGGCCCATTTTCCATATTTTATCTCGATGTACATGGAATATGAGCCTGGCATGTTCATGCCTTTTAGGCGCCATATAACCTTTTCATGTGTTGGTGCGCCTTAAAACCCCAATTCAATTCAGTTCAACTATTACTTGAGTCTTGACGTTCAGCATTATAAGAGTAATGCTAAGGACAAGTCTTCCCAGCATGATGTAATTATAATTACACACTGGTGATATGACTGAAAGATTGTTAACAAAATACACTGGTACATTTATTTTTTTACCACAAAAGAAAGGTTGTGCTTTTAGAGCATTTTAGAAATATGGTATTCAGAGCTCTTAGGATAAGCTGCGTATCTGCGTAATGTACAGATATATATGAGCCAAGAAATGCAGAAGTTTTTGTTCTGCGCGTATTAAAAAAGTAAACAAATGTGAGAAAAACACAAAATATTTATTTCAGTGCGTAGCGAAACATAAATACATAGCGTTTAAACTTTTGCCAATCGCCGTATTCAGAATTCATGGTTCTATTGTCAAACTGGTCCGTACTTGTCTAGTCTTTGAATTAAAATGTTCATGTCACTAGCCCGACTTCTTATATATACTCCATGAAAACCCGTACATTTTCCTTAAGCCCGACTATATAAATTTAAATAAATCACTAGCCCGAATGACAGTTTACTCAGCCCCGGACTTGGGGCTAATGCGTTAATTTGAAGACTGCTTGTCACTGGTGTGTAGATGTAGAATAGGTTTATTTACTATTTGAACATATTCAGAAAAAATCTATGCGTGACAAAATTGTCAAGCAAGCATTTTAAATTATAGAAAGGTTTGATGTTTATGTTAAACTCAGTTTAACTGTGTTGAAATAATGTATAATTAATAGGTACTGCAATCTTGTCCATGTATTTATATCCGTTCAATTAATACGAAAACATACCGTCAGGTAAAAGCTTAACGCCGTTCTCGGATGGAAAATGTATCAATATCGATCACAGCGTAAATAAAATTACGAGTTATCTTTCCATGAATAAAGACGTTTTTTTTTGAGTCAATTGTTTGTTTGTTTTGTAAAGTAAAAAAGAAAACACAAACATACGCAAACACAACATTTGACAATTCAGTTGAAACCATAAACTTTAGGATAATTCTGAGTAACAAAAAAGCAATATGTAAACAAATGAAGGGTAATAACGTATTGAACAGAAAATAATTATTGGAGTAAAAAAATTGTTATAATAATTATATATATATAAAAAATGGTAATAAAAAGAATAATATTAAAATTCTTATCTTAGAGCTCTCTGGTATTTATATTTGGGTATTTATGTATACTTCCTAAAAGTGTGTAAATAAAAACTGTTTTTTCTTTAACTGTTTACTAAACACAAAATTATGTCTGCTAATGGCACCTAGTAGTTCATAATGTACACAGAGCCTGTGTCTTACATGTCAGAACTGATTATGTAATCAAATCTTGCCTGGAGGGAGTGTGGTGCAATAAAACCCTTGTCACTTGAATGCTTGCTTATATCTTGTATAGATTATGTTATGTAATCACATCCCATCACAGGGTGATTGATGGTCATAAATCAAGTAATTTTTCAGAAATGTCATTTGCACACCCCATTAGTTGAAATCTGAATAACAGTTAATTTTAAAAAAAAAATATAACGCAATATCAACAAATTTAAAAATGTTACAGACAATAATAAAAATGTAAAAGAAAAAAAAAAAAAATTGAATTCGCTGTATCCTAGATTTGTTCATGAAATCGGGTTTAAAATGGTTTTAGTAAACCATGGTGTATATTATAATGCTAGATTTATATGGCTTCATGTTACTGTGCAGAATGGATTTCATGGTAAATAAAATCATGACCTAATTTAATTACGCTTTGATACTCTCCACTATAGGATCTGACCACTCCCTTGTACACGTAGGTCTCGTCAGATCGACCTTTCATCTAATCAATATTCATGATAAGATCAACTAAATTCAACCAATGAAATCGTGTGTTTCATATGCATCTCAGATGACCTTGGAGTGAACGAAAATCCACTGTCGTACATGTAGATCTACATGTTTATCCGAATAAAGATAACGTCTTCATGTGTTGCTGTGGATAACCCCCATTGCGCGATGAATTAAAAGAAATGCACTAAATGGCACATTTCATATCAAGATACAAAGAAAATCATGGGCGCTGCCATGTGTGTTTTGAAAATATATATTCCACCGACTGATGACCCGCGGTGTTATTTTAGTGTGGGTTGGTGTATTATGTTTGTCAACGCAATTGACATGTCGCCAGTACTTAGATATATCCGCCCCTTTGTTGATGTCGGAGTATATTGACAATAGTTTATATAACATAGTTGCACGTGCTTTATATACGTGCTGTTGTTTGTCGGAAGTATCATTCTGGTTTGATTGGTTGAAATGGATAAATGATTGACAACTGGCGACATGTTAATTATTTGGTGATTATAAGCTAAGTAAGTACGGACATCGTCTCTTTCAATACCGAGCATAGACTGCTCCACATCGTTCTATACTGAATAATTTTGTAGGCTGAAATCTGATTGGCTAATTGTAAGGTCAATCTGACGTGACCTCCAATGGAGAGGTCTTATTTCCTTGTAATGTAGAGTATCATAGCGCGATAAAGAGTCTAATTTTAATGAGATTGTGGTAAATAAGGAGTCAGTTTGAGGCTCATTCATTACATTTTGACCAATAGCAAATACCATGACTTGTCAGTTTCACGTTTTATTCTCATTCAATGTTACAAAATGCTTTTACATTCATTTCAGTAATTTTGTCATTGCCAACAGGGCTGTCTTTCTACCATGGGGGAATGGGTCCGGGTCCCTCAGAAGGGGGAATTTTCGCGTGAATTTCAGTAAAAGGGAGAATTTTGCATGAAAGTTCAACCATCCATAACACATTATGATATCATCAATATAAAATGAAATCATGCTGATTAAATAGATATATAACACTAAATAGACAAATAAAGCAAGGACTTATGCCAACCAATATACATTTAACAATAAATGGGCTCAAAACAGACTTAAAAAATATGTATGTTGACTAGCTGTAACAGTTAGACTATGTTCAAAAAGTACCAATGACAGTTATGTCATTTACTTTGTTCTACTTTCTTCAACAGGAGCACAATTAACACTTAGTTCTCTTAAAATTCTTTTTTTTTCTTTCCTTTTTTTGTTCAAGGGGGGAATTTGGACACTGAGGTTGGGGAAAAAAGATACTTTTCAGGTGGGGGACTGGGGCCGAATAACGGCCCAAAAGACAGCCCTGGCCAAGTGCATGTTTCCAAATATTTGGCAGAAACTACAATCATCACTAATTTAATGAGCTAAAATTTAACTAGGATTGTTCGTGTATTTTATAAACTTGGGTTTACAAAAAACTTTGTTGTTTTTTCCAGCTCCAATGATGACCACGTAATCTTTATTATTGTACATATTAAATTATAAGGAGATATACAACTTGAATAAAATCACAAGAAGTAATTGTTAATATTTTTATAAGCAAATTGAAATTGTTTAAATTTAATTGAATTGGAGTTTTATGGCATTCCAACTCAAAAAAAGGTTATATGGCGCCAACAAGAATGAACATTCCAGACTCCCTCTCCATTTACATCTAGATAAACATGTGTGTGTATATATATATATATTTATATATATATAAAGGCGATCAATGAAAATGCAGCAGTAGATTAAAATGGGTATTACATTTTATTGCTAAGTAATTAATTAATAATAATGAATTGCAAAAATCGACTTTCTCAAAATTCCTGGTGTATATTGTTAAATTAAAGTCACAAGGTAGAAAACAAAAGTCACACATTTTAATAATAATTTCATAGGAACGGTAAAACGGTTGGATATATTATACCCGGTATTAAAATGTGTGACTTTTTGTTTGCCCTTGTGATTTTGAGACTTCAAGATTTCAATATATATATTTTTAAATGTTCCCCTTTAAAATTGATGCGATTTTGAGACTTCAAGATTTCAATATATATATTTGTTTAATGTTCCCCTTTACAATTGATGCTAGGCTGTAAACTGTAACTCCTAATATATAGCACTGATGAGTTCATTTTCTTTAGGAAGTACGGGATTGAAAGCATTTAAACGGGGTATACGGTTAATCGTCAACATTTTAGAGCTGCAGCTACATGTACATATCCAGTCTTTGAATTAATTTATGTCACTAGCCCGAATTTTTATATACTCAAAGAAAACCCATACATTTTTCTTTAGGCCGACTACTTAAATTAAAATTCAGTAGCCCGAATGACAGTTTACTAGCCCCGGGCGTTGGGCTAGTGGGTCAAGTCGAAACTGACATGTAAGTAGTGGGGCGTCCTTGGTCGAGTGGGTAGTTTCTTGACTTGAAATCATTTTCCCCACACTGCTGAATAAGTTCGATCCCTCATGGGCCTAGGAATCTTTATGTGAGGAAGATATCCAGCCGGCTTGCGGAACATCATTGGTTCTTCTGCGGTGCCCGTAACTGGAGGGGCACCTTTGACCTTTGGTCTTCCTCCATTAATGAAAGCTGGAAAAGTCGCCATATGACCAAAGCTGTTAAACTCCAGTTCAATTTATATAATGTATTAAATTGGAAGCCTAAAAACTAGGGGGTTAGGTACAGGCACACACACACACTACTGCAGAATAAGAATAATTGTATAAATTAAAGGGAATGTAGCGCCTCAGCCAAACCATCTTTATAATTGAGAGTTCTGAAAAAATTGAATAAAGGTAAAAGAATTATCAAAATCGGATAATAAACTAAGAAGATATGATCATTTGAACTTTCTGTTGAAACTGATATGGGAGTGGCCATTTTGAGAGCTATGACATCACGGTTCTAAATGACCATATATGGAATATTTATAAATATGAAAATTTACTGATTTAGAGGGAAAAAGAGACAGCAACTGTATGAAAAATATGTAATACTTAGGCCTAATAAAAAAACGTGTGTTTCCGGTTTCCCGACCGACCCTACTTTATCACTGCCGACCCTAAATATATTTAGCGGTTTTTTTTGTTTTTTGTTTTTTTATTCAAATGATAATTTTATTAGCCAGAGTTGTTAAGCATCTAATCTGGATTGCAAAGGTTATCAAAAAGTTGCCTTAGTACAAAAATGGCATAATATATGCGAACAATAAATATAAAAAAAATATCTAAAAAAAAACTTTTTCCTACCTACCTACTCTAACTTTTTGACAGCGTGAAACCAGAAACACACATGTTTTTTTTTTTAGGCCTTAATGGCAATAATGCTTTATATGACCAGTAAAAAAAATCATTCATTTGCAGTGATTTTCTTCATTTTAAATGTTATTCATCAATATTCAATATATGGTAATATGGAACTATGACGTCATAGTTCTAAAAATGGCGGCTCCCATATTCGCTTTAGTTAACCTTTAAATGGTCAATCTTTTTTGTTTATCATCCGATTTTGATAATTTTTTCACCTTTTTCCAGGTTTTTCAGAACTCTCAGTAACAGAGCTTGTTTGGCTGTGGCACTACATTTTCTTTAAATATTTCTTTCATCTCTTTCAGAGACAAAGGCATTATCGTGTGATTGTTGTTCTGTCTGGACTTGTCAAGTTATTAGAGAAGACAGAGGGTAGCCTCAACGCAGATTTACTTCTGAAGCATGCAGGCGGAACTGGTCCAGGAATCAAACACTTAATAAAATAACACTGCCTGAGGCTGTAAGCACTTCAGCAGAGTTAAAGTTTTTATTTAAAAAAGGAACCAAGCATTATGCATAAAAGCAGTCTAATAGCATTCAAAGTGTTCAAACATACGGTTCAAAGTTGACCAGCCAAATAAGCAAGAAAGTCAAACAAAAAAGTCTCTGTTCTGAAATGGCTGAGACAAATATTGGAGTTATTATATAATATGTATGGTCTAAATTTTAATCGGCATGTACACTCATATATGCATTCACATGCCAGCTACCTATAATTCAGATATTATTATGGATAACTGGAACCCTGGAAATAACGGCGACTTGAACATTTGCTTTGAAGTGTGGTGAAGGCAAAATCAGTTGATAGAGTTGATAGATGACTACTTTGCTCAAATCACCCAGTAAATTGAGGCCTGAATTGGAAGGAGATTCTTCACATAGAAACCATAATGGATTAGTTAAAACTGCAATATAACAAAGAAAAAGTGATTGAAATTCATTGTTCTAGATGTAGAGTATCAGAGTGATGAGGATCCTGAGTTCTACTGCAGCAATGAAAATGGATGCTTAATTCTGAAACGAAACCATTCTTACAATTATCGGGCTCGTGGCAGTTTTACGGATTGGACTTTATGGACCATGTTATTACCAAGTTTATTAACTATGGTAACTTTGGAGGCAAATATATTTCTTTACGAATAAGTTGATTCAAAGTATTCAAGAGGAAAAACACACCTCCGTCGGAGTGAAAGAAACAAAAAACAAACCGACCAATTAACTTCCATCTGTTGCATTCATTCTGTTTACTTATAACTGACTATTTTGAACCAGATTTGTGTATAGTTATATTTCATAAATTCTATAAATAAATTGTAGGAAAATTGGTAATTCGGGCTTGCATCATGGTAAGATTTTTTTTGTCGGCATCACTCTAGCACTTCCATTAGTATCTCAACCAAACTTGGTCAGTTTTAATGTAAATGAAAGCTTAGTCACGTTTTAAAACCACCTTTGTGATATCTAGGAGTGAGATTTGGCCTTTTAATATGATTTAGGAGACAAAATTACGGATATGTTTTTCTGTTTTATTTAGTTGTATTTTATAAATCTTACATGTACATGATGTAAGTTAAAAGGACACACCGCAATCTTGGTGCTTTTTAACACTCCCCAAGTTCATGATGTGACGATGTTGTTTGTTGACTTTTTCTTTGAAAAAGAAAGCTATAATTGTCATCACTTTGTCATAATCGTCGTCTGCGTCGGTTAAAGTTTTGTATGTAAGCTTGCATCTCCGAAACTACTTTACATAATAAATTGAAACTTTATACATGTATATGATGTCATCTAACTAACGACATCATAGAGACAGGTTCTATAACTCATGCTTTTATTTTAATGTTATGCACCTTTTATGAGTTTATACTTGGACAATTTGGTTAAAGTTTTGTATGTAAGCTTTTATCTCGAAAACTATTTTATATAATTTTTTAAACACGTACTCTGTATTAGGCATCATTAGACAACATCATAGAGCCAGGATCTAGACCTCTTGCTTTTATTTTAACAAAATTATGGCCCCTTTTATACATACATGTACACACAATTGGTAAAAGTTTTGTTTTTTCATAATTTTAATAGAGCATCATCAATAAAACTGACCAATCAGTGGCCAGAAATAAGATCTACCTAATTCATTCTGGTAGGTAATTTGGTAGGTCTGGTAGGTGATAAACTCGGTCTTTATCCTTGATGTTCAACCAAGTTTACTTTTAAAATTAAGGTATCTACAATGTGATTCTTTTAAAACCCTGCATATTTCATGCACATTCATGCAAACTGATTCAACATACATATTTTTCAAAATCAAAACCTTGAAAATTATCATCTTTTTACTTGGTCAAATATTTTTATTTTACTATAGAACCTAAGGATAAAAACCAAGTAACACAAATTTGATCACCTACTGAAAATAAGATAAAATCTCCACATCTCTGCAATGAAAAATTATGAATAAGCATGTCAACTTAGTCTTTTAAATTAAATGTTTTCATTATATCCTAAAATCCCCTGAACAAATTCAATGACACCACATTTTCATTTGAAGAACTCAGATACAAGTCCCATAATTCTGTTCAGCAATTAATTAAGTAGAATTATGCCTTTCATCTGAGTTTCCCAATCAATAGACAAGGCCTCGAAAGTTGAGTGTCTGCACAGACGGGCGGTGCTTCTTGTTCTACATGTACAGTATGTAACTTTTATATCTGCAAATCAAAATGGGAATAGTTTAAAGGAAATTGTTTTTGCATTCTTGTAATGTATTATTAAATTGTATTTAATGATATGAAAGCAGATTTAAAGTCCATAATTAAAGAATAATATATTGAACATAAATTCATATTATATAATTTATTAAAGTAAAAAAAATATATCTTAAAGGAACATAGTGCAATCATTAAATATTTTTCGTTATTCAGTGGATTGTTGGAAATGTGGGTTTTGTGTCATTTTAGCACATGTTAGGCCGTTTATGAGTCTATGTTTAAAAATAAATAATTAAGGCTTTTGGTAGCGACAGCCCAGTCTCAGCAAAAAACTTCTGTCCATCGGACATGGCGGAAAATACCCCTAATGTCAGCCCAAGTGTCAGGCCATTTTTATAATCTAAAACATAAAATAAATAACGTTTTATTGCTTGTAATTTAAAGCCGTGTTTAGGGCAGGTTCCCGGATTCCTATGTATCCTTCCCCTCTCTCTGGGGCGGCTCTAAATAACCTATACTGTGTTGATGAGCCGTTAAACATCATTCAATTCAAGCCATATTTGTTGATAAGTGTTTCCTTGATTAAAATAGGTCAGTTTGAATTTACACATTTTTTGGACGATTTAAATATGCATTTCTGCTTTCGTACTGACATGAGAGGTCACACGAATTTGTCGCATTGAACTGAAGAAGAAAGATCACTTTCAATATTAAGTTTCTAACATTTGATTTCCTTTTCATATTCTTATTTTTCTATGAATTATTGCACATGTATAATCTTTTTCTGCCTTTAGTTCATTAATAACAAGTCAGTCTATATGTCATCAGAACACTTTACAGTAAAATTAAAAGAGAACGAACGTTTATTCGTATATGCAAGCTGCTAAATAACACTGTGAATGCACGCCTATTTTTGGATGGTTTATTTTGTGGGACCCAGTATGGTTTTTGATGTGCTTTGCGGCGCGATCCTAAAAAACAAAATGTACATAAAATAGCAAAGTAAATCAACCTTTTTTTAAGGATGGCCTTGTCTGTGTACAATTGACCAAGCATTTTATGGCGTTTTATCTTGACTTTTAACCGAATGTCATGTGGACTTGAAAATGTTTTCGCGTAGACTGGCAGACCGCCCCATTATTCCTGGGTAAAATCAGTACTGTATACCTCCTGCCATTTAGAACCAGTACTGTATACCTCCTGCCATTTAGAACCAGTACTGTATACCTCCTGCCATTTGTAAGAAATATTGTTATGCAATAAAATCTCCACTTTAAAGCTGTAGCCTGCTCAGTAGTAAATCAAGAATATTAATTTAATATGAGGAAACTGGACTATATAAATATTTTTATTCTTTAAGAATACAACCACTGCAATCTCACAAACACAGTGTCACATGCAGCGGAGTAGGACTCGTGACACGGTCCCGCATATGGTAATGTGGCTCCATCACAAATGGAGTGTCTACTATAGAATTTGCAGCAACTCTGCAGTTAAGAAGGTTCTAGGCCCATTCTCCATATTTTATCTTGATGTAAATGGAGGAT
This sequence comes from Cyrtodaria siliqua, assembly GCA_037043455.1. Taxonomy (NCBI): domain Eukaryota; kingdom Metazoa; phylum Mollusca; class Bivalvia; order Adapedonta; family Hiatellidae; genus Cyrtodaria; species Cyrtodaria siliqua. The sequence goes on from JAWPHD010011432.1 coordinate 14,647, forward strand.
GAGCCTGGCATGTTCATTCCTGTTAGGCATCATAACCTTAAAGGTTTTAACGTGTTGGTGCGCCTTAAAACCCAATTCAATTCAATTAATATTAGTGTTTCAAATACTGGACTAGATTAGTAGTTCTCAAAAAAATATTTTAAACCATGATTTTCATATATATTCCAAAAGTGTAGACGACACATACCACTGCATGTACATGTTTAAAAATCAAGATTGCCGTTTGTCCCTTTATGATACATGCTGTTTCAGAAAAATAATATAGTTACACATGTAGCTTATATTAACATTAATAATGGATACAAATAAAATCATGTTCAGTGGATTATTTGTTTGTAGTTCTTTTTAATTACTAGTATATAGTGTATATGTTTATTATTGTGAAAATGAGTTGTAATGGCATGTTCAGTCAGTATCGAATTATCCAACCTGTTGCCCAGGATCCCGTGATATTGACATGTCTGTTTATGGGGGATGGGGGCCGTATAGGTTACACTTTGTTGTGTCGTTCAATATTTTCACACTTGCATTTCATAAAAGCTTGTTTCTCAGACACTGCATTGCACAATTCATTGAACTTCAACATGTTTTCTGGAACTCAGTATGACTTAGTTGTGCCCCCACTAATTGTTTTGTGTACGAGTTGACAGAATGAATTAAAACTTCTTACATCTATAGTCTTCAAATTAACCCTTGGCTTCCCTTAGCCTCGTCCGTCGGATGGGGACGTAAACCGGGCGGTCCCGTGTATCGGTCTATCCACCGAGCATGTAAAGAACCGTAGGAATCTATTCATTAATAAGAGTAGGGCAGGTTCCCGGATTTCTATGTATCCTTTCCCTCTCTCTGGGGCGGCTCTAAATAACCTATACTGTGTTGATGAGCCGTTAAACAACATTCAATTCAATTCAAATTAACCCACAGGCCCAAAGCCCGAGGCTAGTAATCGGTCATTCAGACAAGTGAAAATTTGGAAATTTATGTAGTCGGGCTAAATAAAAATTCTCGTCTTCAGTGAGTATATAAGAATTTAGGCTAATGACTTTGAAAATTTAAATCGAAGACTGCATCTATACATGTATGTGTACATAGGCATTGCGTTCAAGATACGTGTTATATAGAAATTAAAACAGTAAATGGTATTCATCATGTAGTGATAGTTCTACGGGTTATTATAAATATCTTGCGAAAGATACCCTTCCTTTGCCACTTCACGGGACATATTTTACGTAAAGAAGTGTAGTCTATCCTCCGTTAAGAACCATAAAAAACATTTGAATGTAAAATGGTACGCGTGATTTGACCCTGCTCTCTTGTGCGTCTCTAAATGACATAATGATGTTATCAGATCAGGACGGTGTCTTACTTCTAGTCGTGAGCTTTATAGTGCTGTAACATTGGAACTCCATACCGTAGAAAATTACATGAAGCCCCATCCAGTCACATTATACCAAAACTGGGCTGACCAGTCCTAGAAATTCTCTCTCTCACCGCTGCGGGTTCGAATCCTACTGGGAACTCGACTTATAAGTGAGGAAGTGTCGATTCTTACTGATGGCGGGAGGTGTACAGTACTGGTTCTACCCAGGAAAAGTGGGTGGTCTGCCTCCACCACAAAAAAATTGACCGTCATAAATAACCTTACGTGTTGAAAATGACGTAAAACACCATACAAACAAAAAACAACAACTGGAAATTCTCTTTATATGCAGAGCATTTGAAGCAAAGGAGCTACTATCATTTTTATAAAGTATTCAGTATTACCAGGCCTTGATTGAACGCACGACATCTGGTGTGCACACCTGTTGCTGCTGTCAATCTAGAATCGACAAGCACGACATCTGGTGTGCAAACCTGTTGTTGCTGTCAATCTAGAATCGACAGACTTTTAGCTTGTCTTTTAAAAAAGGATTCACATTTAAAAGGCACTGCAGTGAATCGAATCAAACCCCAAATTTAAAATATTTTTCCTAGTCCACTATTGTGCACATCTTGTGGATTTCTTACTATAAACATTTGAATTAAATGCACCATAATTGGTGATCCATCATAGCTGAGTGGACAGCATTGTGGATCAAGTATCTATGGACAAGTCTTTGAACAAATCCTTGTCGTAGTTCGATGGTAGTCTCATTTATTTGACGTCTTTGGTGCTTTTTTTTTTTACATACGGACGTTTATAGATACACCCTAACGTTAGACGGAGGATGGCACATATCAAAAATCCTCTTTCCGTTCGTAGACGTGTATTTTATGCGCTATCAAAGACGTCAAATAAATGAGACTAGTACACGTGACAAAGAAACGAATCTTCGAGCGTTGAAAAACAGTTTATGGCAAAAAAATATAACTAGTGAGTTCATAAATAGGCACCGAAAGCGGTGGTAAACATATTTAAATTGTCAAGCAATAATTCTTCCTCAAATATGGCTAATAATAAGTACATGTCTATTCGATAAAATACTCGAGCCAACAGGTGCGTGCTCAATCGCAGCATCTCGCTCACTTAACGTCGTGGGACGAGTGACTTCCCTTGAAAGTAGTTCCTCAAATGAGTTGTTTCCCTTAAATTGGCTAAGCTAACGGAATTAACATACGATAACGTGATGCTATGACGACTGTTTAGTTGGGACCTATTCATATACACTGCCTTAAAAAGCTGCAGAAAATGTTGGATTCTAAACAAAATGCATTTTGCAGCAAAGTAATTTATTCAAACTTTTGTTGTAACTAGAAGTATGTGTATATATTACGTAAACGATGTTTTCAATACAAAAAATCGACATACTCTGTGTCACAAAATGTCACGGGTAGAGCGTACTGGTCGTATATAGCTCTTGTATCGGTTACACCCAAAATCTATTGTTCGAGTTGAAACAATTTCACAATATTCATGATCTATTCATGTAACACGTAAAAGCGTGCACATTTTAAGTGGCCACCAGAGAGGCCGTGTCATAAGTTTAGTTTTGTGCTAATGCATGTAAACGTATAGGTATATTATCCTTAAACGGCAAAATTGTATAAGGGCCTCGCGTGTAGATTCAATACTGTAGATTTAGCCGCGTTTGTCACGGACTGAACGGGGCAAATAATGATTTGGGCGTAACGTTTGCTATAAAACCCATTGTCTTCTAGCTTTCGCCGGGATCATCGATAGTACTTGTTGGAACAGAGATTGGACGGCAAATTTCACAGGCAACATGTGGTTAGTAGTTTTATTAAACTTTTATCGTATATTTGTATTCAGTGGGCGGCGCCATCTTGTTTGGCGGTTACGACATCCGGTTACCATTGATGTTTCTCAAACATAACTTTAGACTAGCATATGATTTTGAAGTTACTTTATTAGATGTAATTATTGTAATTGATCATTAATTGTAAAACAATATTAATTTGATAACAGTGGATAATAGGTGCATTAGTTAACGTTGGCGTATAACTCGGTGATGGTAATACACGATTGTTAATATTAGTTAACAATGAGATGAGTGACAAGAATAAATGCGTGCATACATAACTCAGTGAGTGTAATATATGAGTTATTTGATCATGTTTATATTACATGTATTAGGGGCATTGATTAACAGCGACGTACATAGCGTATACATGGCGTTGTAGAATATGTATACATTGCTACTCATCATTAGTACAGCTTACATATATTGATTGAATAATGATTTGTTTGGGTAATGATAATTATGCAAGATTGTTATGTTTGTCAACCGACATCTAAAACGTATGTATAATTACAGCCTAAGCCATCCAGGATATAAGCCATCCAGGATATAAGCCATCCAGGGTTGGAGTAAGCGATCTAGGTTTGGATATCCAGGAGTGGAGCTAAGCTTCCACGACTAACGTTACAAGCGGTGGAGACGGTCCCCGTACCTGCGCAGCCAGGTTTTACTAACGACAACCCCCGGGACACAAGGTGGGCCCGTTACCAGTCCTCACTGGAGGAATATCATTCACAATCTCAGTGGAGATTAACTATCATTGCATCGCGTCATCAACCCTTACAGAAGGCATTTGATGACAATCATCCATTGAATTCGCGCATCATCATCTTCATGAGCTCTCGCGCATCACAGTTATCGCGCTAGATCAACATTGTTATAGCTTTAACAACACTTTAGTGTCTTAGACATTCAGTATTTATAACAATACTAAGAACGTCTTAAACGTTCAGGAGAACATTCTTTTCATAGTTCATTTGTGTATTCGCTTGTTTTTTTAGATAATTGTATATATATTAAACATATTTTAAAAGTTGCATTAAACTTATGTAAATGCATTCACCGTCATTGATTCTTTCCTGAGTTAGCCCAGCCACTAAGGTCATCTTGTGACAACTGGTGTCAGAAGTGGGATTTTGGGCGACTACGGAGGGAAAGAATCAATAAGTGATCTTTATTATGATATACTAAATCTCTACTTATTATTTTAGAAGTGTGTACCACCCTCTGATCCATCAAGGCGGCTGTCGACGATCACGGCCACAGCTTGGAAGACAAGTCAAGACACGACAAGGGTAGGGTGAGTCCAAACTGTTGTTTTGTCCGTTCTTTCCTTGACGCGAGGTCGCAGTGGTCTACACGAGTGGGTCTGAGGCACTTTTGCTCAATAATTTGGGTGTTTGTTTTTACCTCCCTGATATACACAAAGTATCCAATTAGGTTGGCGAACAAGATGTTCTACTCATGGTGTGACACTCGAGTATACTTATATTGATGGGAGAAGTAAATATACATGTACATGTTATACACATTTCGATGATTGTTTAACGTTTATGTCCAATATCAAATCAAGATATTTTATGTAGTGTATATGTTTTGTGGAAGCTAGATACTACCTACACATAACCGTTAGTAGTTAGCGCTAGTACAAATGTGTATGTAACTTGTCCTATGATGATGCCCAGGTATTTACTGAGGACACAGTGACTTACCATTAGTAGTTAGTTGAGTAGAATTATTAGTGACGTGTGTATTGTAATTATTGTAGTGTGTAGTCCACAATGTCTATAACCATGACGTCCATAAAGGATCTTACGGAAATGGGTAAGGAGTTAGGGTATGATGGTGAGGAGCTTAGAACCTTTGTTAAAGACGAACAGGCTAGGGAAAGGGAATTTAGACTTAAGGAAAGAGAATTAGAGAAAGAGAAGCAAGAGTTGGAACATGAGAGGTTCGAAACAGATGGTAGACTAGCTAAGGCTAAGATGATAATGGAAAGGGAGCAAAAAGAGTTTGATCATAAGTTAGCTTTAGAGTTGGAAGCAGCTAAGACACATAGTAAGGACAGTGGAACTGTAGGGAAAGATAGTTATTCTGGGAAGTTAAAAGGTTCGAAGTTACCATACTTTGATGCTGACAAAGATAACATGGACAGTTACTTGTTACGGTTCGAACGTTATGCTGAGTTACAGGAATGGACCAAAGATAAGTGGGCAGTTCATTTAAGTGCGTTATTGAGAGGCAAGGCCTTAGATGTATTTTCTAGATTACCTAGTTTAGATGCTCTTGACTATGACAAGTTAAAGGATGCTCTTTTAAAGAGATTTGAGCTAACTGAAGAAGGTTTTAGAAAGCGGTTTAGAGCTTGTCTGCCTGAGAAAGGCGAGTCATTTATTCAGTTTATTAGTAGGTCTAGAAATTACTTAGATAGGTGGTTAGAGTTAGGGAAGGTAGCGCAGACTTATCAGGGCCTCATAGATTTCTTGTTGCGGGACCAGCTATTCAATGTTTGTAGTAGAGATCTGTTCTTATTTCTTAAAGAAAGAAAACTAACTAGTGTAGGAGAAATGGCAACACAAGCAGATCAGTTTGCCGAGGCTAGAGGTGGAGCTCATAATGTAGTGTCGAAAGACAGAACTTTTAGAGATAGGCAAGGGGACGATCATAAACAGAAAGGCCAGAGTGGAAACTATAGAGGTGGAGGTAGTGCGATGGGTGCTAGAGGAGGTAGCAATAGTGGTAACATAGGTAGACCTTTTATTCGTTGTCGTCACTGTAATGGGAATCATGCTTCACATGAGTGTAGGAAAGCGGTGAAAGTGTCCGCTGTCGTAGACAATTTTAGTGAAAATAGTAGAGTGGACAACAATGTAGGGAGTCAGAACCAAGGTTTTAACAACCCATGGAATTTCGGTAGAGGTGGTCAAAACCGAGGTAGAGGTAGAGGTAGAGGTAATAATAGTCCGGTTATTAAAACCGAGAGTAGTAGCTGTTGTGTTAAAGCGGATGGTGTAATGACGAAGATCGGAACATGTCTCTTTCCGTATGCAAATCTTCCAACGGCAGATGGTAGAGTGAATGGCACGGACGTAATTGTAATGAGGGATACAGGTTGTACAGGTGTGGTAGTTAGGCGTAGTTTAGTTACGGATGACCAGTTGGTAGGTAAACAGTCACCGTGTATGTTGTTAAATAAATCGGTAGAGCACGTGCCAATAGCGAGAATAGATGTAGATACACCTTTCTTTAAAGGGACTACAGAGGCACTATGTATGGATGACCCGATGTATGATTTAACGATAGGGAACATAGATGGTTCAGCACTTCCGGTAATGTCCGATTTTAGAAGTAGCATAAGTAATGCCGTAGAGACTAGAGCGCAGGTTCAGAAGCAAGCTCAGGCTTATAGAAAATTAAAGGTTCCTGCAGCCGTAGGTGACATATCTAAAGCGGAGTTTATAGAAGCACAAACTCAAGACGAGTCATTAGGTCCTTGTAAGGTGAAGGCCAAGGATGGTGTAGTGAAGAAGTGTAAAGGGTCCGGTAGTTGTAAGTTTGTACATAAGAATAGGTTATTGTACAGAGAATTTGAAGATAGTGGTAGTAGACAGTTTCACCAATTAGTGGTACCTACCCAGTATAGAACGACAGTGCTTAAGGTAGCTCATGAGTCGATTATGGGAGGTCATTTAGGCGTAAAGAAAACGTCAGATAGAGTATTGGCAGAATTTTATTGGCCAGGCGTTAGTGGAGATGTAACTAGGTATTGTAGGTCCTGCGATGTATGCCAAAGGACAGTACCAAAAGGTCGAGTGACCAAAGTACATTTAGGTCAGATGCCACTGATAGATACACCATTTAAGCGGGTAGCCGTAGACATAGTTGGACCAATTTTTCCAGTGTCGGATAGGAAAAATAGGTACATTTTAACCATGGTAGACTATGCAACTAGGTATCCGGAGGCAGTCGCATTGCCCTCAATTGAAACTGAGAGAGTAGCTGAGGCATTAGTTGATATGTTCAGTAGGCTAGGTGTACCAGAGGAAATGCTGACTGATTGTGGGTCACAGTTTACGTCAGAACTTATGGCTGAAGTAAGCAGGTTATTGTCTTTGCGTCAAATCATGACAACACCATATCACCCTATGTGTAACGGGTTAGTCGAACGATTTAACGGGACGTTAAAGCAAATGTTGCGGCGTATGTGTACCGAGAGACCCAAAGATTGGGACAAGTATCTCAATGCTTTATTGTTTGCATTTAGAGAGGTTCCACAAGAGAGTTTAGGATTTTCTCCGTTTGAGTTATTGTACGGTAGGTCAGTTAGAGGTCCCATGAGGATTCTTAGAGAGATGTGGGCAGGTGAAGTAGATAGTGATGAGGTTAAGACTACATATCAGTATGTTTTAGATCTGAAGGAGAAACTAGAGGAGACTTGTAAGATAGCTCAAAGTCAGTTAGTTAAGGCAAGTACCAAGTATAAACGGTACTATGACCAGAAAGCTAGAGCTAGGAAGTTTAAGATAGATGACCAGGTGTTACTGTTACTCCCGACCGACAATAACAAGTTGTTATTACAATGGAAAGGTCCGTTTTACGTTAGAGGGATAGTGAACACTATGGATTACCGTATCGAGATAAACGGAAAGTTAAAGACCTTTCATGCGAATATGCTGAAAGAGTATATCAGTAGAACCGATAATGTGCAACAAGGGGTGTTAACCGTAGTTAATGTTGCAGTTATTGAGGATAGTGAGGAAGACAGTAGTGAGGACACTAGTCCCATGTATTTTCCCACTAGTGTAGGTAGGGAGACAGCAGCCGATGTAGACATATCGGGCATGCTTAGTGTAGAGCAGCAACGAGAGATGGGTAGTTTACTCTCGGAGTTCAGTGATGTCTTGTCCGAAAACCCGGGGCAGACAGATGGAGTTCAACATGATATTGTACTCACATCAGGGGAACCAATTAGAATTAAGGGGTATCCCATTCCATTTCACTCCCGATCAATTGTTGATGAGGAGGTGAAAGACATGTTGAAATTGGGTGTCATCGAACCTTCAAACGCCCCATTTTCATCCCCAGTCGTACTTATTAAGAAGAAAGATGGGTCAATTCGATTCTGTATCGATTTTAGGCAGCTCAATAAACGTACCATCTTTGATGCAGAGCCAATGCCTAATATTGAGGAGGTATTCTCTAAACTTGCGGGATATTCGTATTTCTCCAAGAAAATACATCTAAGGCCTTGCCTCTCAATAACGCACTTAAATGAACTGCCCACTTATCTTTGGTCCATTCCTGTAACTCAGCATAACGTTCGAACCGTAACAAGTAACTGTCCATGTTATCTTTGTCAGCATCAAAGTATGGTAACTTCGAACCTTTTAACTTCCCAGAATAACTATCTTTCCCTACAGTTCCACTGTCCTTACTATGTGTCTTAGCTGCTTCCAACTCTAAAGCTAACTTATGATCAAACTCTTTTTGCTCCCTTTCCATTATCATCTTAGCCTTAGCTAGTCTACCATCTGTTTCGAACCTCTCATGTTCCAACTCTTGCTTCTCCCTTACTATTCTACTTTCATCATCTCGCGTCTCTTTAGCTAACCTACTTTCTAATTCTAGCTTCTCTTTATCAGCATCTAACTTCTCTTTAGCTAATCTACTTTCTAATTCTAGCTTCTCTTTAGCTAACCTACTTTCGAATTCTAGCCTATCTTTCTCTAATTCTCTTTCCTTAAGTCTAAATTCCCTTTCCCTAGCCTGTTCGTCTTTAACAAAGGTTCTAAGCTCCTCACCATCATACCCTAACTCCTTACCCATTTCCGTAAGATCCTTTATGGACGTCATGGTTATAGACATTGTGGACTACACACTACAATAATTACAATACACACGTCACTAATAATTCTACTCAACTAACTACTAATGGTAAGTCACTGTGTCCTCAGTAAATACCTGGGCATCATCATAGGACAAGTTACATACACATTTGTACTAGCGCTAACTACTAACGGTTATGTGTAGGTAGTATCTAGCTTCCACAAAACATATACACTACATAAAATATCTTGATTTGATATTGGACATAAACGTTAAACAATCATCGAAATGTGTATAACATGTACATGTATATTTACTTCTCCCATCAATATAAGTATACTCGAGTGTCACACCATGAGTAGAACATCTTGTTCGCCAACCTAATTGGATACTTTGTGTATATCAGGGAGGTAAAAACAAACACCCAAATTATTGAGCAAAAGTGCCTCAGACCCACTCGTGTAGACCACTGCGACCTCGCGTCAAGGAAAGAACGGACAAAACAACAGTTTGGACTCACCCTACCCTTGTCGTGTCTTGACTTGTCTTCCAAGCTGTGGCCGTGATCGTCGACAGCCGCCTTGATGGATCAGAGGGTGGTACACACTTCTAAAATAATAAGTAGAGATTTAGTATATCATAATAAAGATCACTTATTGATTCTTTCCCTCCGTAGTCGCCCAAAATCCCACTTCTGACACCAGTTGTCACAAGATGACCTTAGTGGCTGGGCTAACTCAGGAAAGAATCAATGACGGTGAATGCATTTACATAAGTTTAATGCAACTTTTAAAATATGTTTAATATATATACAATTATCTAAAAAAACAAGCGAATACACAAATGAACTATGAAAAGAATGTTCTCCTGAACGTTTAAGACGTTCTTAGTATTGTTATAAATACTGAATGTCTAAGACACTAAAGTGTTGTTAAAGCTATAACAATGTTGATCTAGCGCGATAACTGTGATGCGCGAGAGCTCATGAAGATGATGATGCGCGAATTCAATGGATGATTGTCATCAAATGCCTTCTGTAAGGGTTGATGACGCGATGCAATGATAGTTAATCTCCACTGAGATTGTGAATGATATTCCTCCAGTGAGGACTGGTAACGGGCCCACCTTGTGTCCCGGGGGTTGTCGTTAGTAAAACCTGGCTGCGCAGGTACGGGGACCGTCTCCACCGCTTGTAACGTTAGTCGTGGAAGCTTAGCTCCACTCCTGGATATCCAAACCTAGATCGCTTACTCCAACCCTGGATGGCTTATATCCTGGATGGCTTATATCCTGGATGGCTTAGGCTGTAATTATACATACGTTTTAGATGTCGGTTGACAAACATAACAATCTTGCATAATTATCATTACCCAAACAAATCATTATTCAATCAATATATGTAAGCTGTACTAATGATGAGTAGCAATGTATACATATTCTACAACGCCATGTATACGCTATGTACGTCGCTGTTAATCAATGCCCCTAATACATGTAATATAAACATGATCAAATAACTCATATATTACACTCACTGAGTTATGTATGCACGCATTTATTCTTGTCACTCATCTCATTGTTAACTAATATTAACAATCGTGTATTACCATCACCGAGTTATACGCCAACGTTAACTAATGCACCTATTATCCACTGTTATCAAATTAATATTGTTTTACAATTAATGATCAATTACAATAATTACATCTAATAAAGTAACTTCAAAATCATATGCTAGTCTAAAGTTATGTTTGAGAAACATCAATGGTAACCGGATGTCGTAACCGCCAAACAAGATGGCGCCGCCCACTGAATACAAATATACGATAAAAGTTTAATAAAACTACTAACCACACGTTGCCTGTGAAATTTGCCGTCCAATCTCTGTTCCAACAAGTACTATCGATGATCCCGGCGAAAGCTAGAAGACAATGGGTTTTATAGCAAACGTTACGCCCAAATCATTATTTGCCCCGTTCAGTCCGTGACAAACGCGGCTAAATCTACAGTATTGAATCTACACGCGAGGCCCTTATACAATTTTGCCGTTTAAGGATAATATACCTATACGTTTACATGCATTAGCACAAAACTAAACTTATGACACGGCCTCTCTGGTGGCCACTTAAAATGTGCACGCTTTTACGTGTTACATGAATAGATCATGAATATTGTGAAATTGTTTCAACTCGAACAATAGATTTTGGGTGTAACCGATACAAGAGCTATATACGACCAGTACGCTCTACCCGTGACATTTTGTGACACAGAGTATGTCGATTTTTTGTATTGAAAACATCGTTTACGTAATATATACACATACTTCTAGTTACAACAAAAGTTTGAATAAATTACTTTGCTGCAAAATGCATTTTGTTTAGAATCCAACATTTTCTGCAGCTTTTTAAGGCAGTGTATATGAATAGGTCCCAACTAAACAGTCGTCATAGCATCACGTTATCGTATGTTAATTCCGTTAGCTTAGCCAATTTAAGGGAAACAACTCATTTGAGGAACTACTTTCAAGGGAAGTCACTCGTCCCACGACGTTAAGTGAGCGAGATGCTGCGATTGAGCACGCACCTGTTGGCTCGAGTATTTTATCGAATAGACATGTACTTATTATTAGCCATATTTGAGGAAGAATTATTGCTTGACAATTTAAATATGTTTACCACCGCTTTCGGTGCCTATTTATGAACTCACTAGTTATATTTTTTTGCCATAAACTGTTTTTCAACGCTCGAAGATTCGTTTCTTTGTCACGTGTACTAGTCTCATTTATTTGACGTCTTTGATAGCGCATAAAATACACGTCTACGAACGGAAAGAGGATTTTTGATATGTGCCATCCTCCGTCTAACGTTAGGGTGTATCTATAAACGTCCGTATGTAAAAAAAAAAAGCACCAAAGACGTCAAATAAATGAGACTACCATCGAACTACGACAAGGATTTGTTCAAAGACTTGTCCATAGATACTTGATCCACAATGCTGTCCACTCAGCTATGATGGATCACCAATTATGGTGCATTTAATTCAAATGTTTATAGTAAGAAATCCACAAGATGTGCACAATAGTGGACTAGGAAAAATATTTTAAATTTGGGGTTTGATTCGATTCACTGCAGTGCCTTTTAAATGTGAATCCTTTTTTAAAAGACAAGCTAAAAGTCTGTCGATTCTAGATTGACAGCAACAACAGGTTTGCACACCAGATGTCGTGCTTGTCGATTCTAGATTGACAGCAGCAACAGGTGTGCACACCAGATGTCGTGCGTTCAATCAAGGCCTGGTAATACTGAATACTTTATAAAAATGATAGTAGCTCCTTTGCTTCAAATGCTCTGCATATAAAGAGAATTTCCAGTTGTTGTTTTTTGTTTGTATGGTGTTTTACGTCATTTTCAACACGTAAGGTTATTTATGACGGTCAATTTTTTTGTGGTGGAGGCAGACCACCCACTTTTCCTGGGTAGAACCAGTACTGTACACCTCCCGCCATCAGTAAGAATCGACACTTCCTCACTTATAAGTCGAGTTCCCAGTAGGATTCGAACCCGCAGCGGTGAGAGAGAGAATTTCTAGGACTGGTCAGCCCAGTTTTGGTATAATGTGACTGGATGGGGCTTCATGTAATTTTCTACGGTATGGAGTTCCAATGTTACAGCACTATAAAGCTCACGACTAGAAGTAAGACACCGTCCTGATCTGATAACATCATTATGTCATTTAGAGACGCACAAGAGAGCAGGGTCAAATCACGCGTACCATTTTACATTCAAATGTTTTTTATGGTTCTTAACGGAGGATAGACTACACTTCTTTACGTAAAATATGTCCCGTGAAGTGGCAAAGGAAGGGTATCTTTCGCAAGATATTTATAATAACCCGTAGAACTATCACTACATGATGAATACCATTTACTGTTTTAATTTCTATATAACACGTATCTTGAACGCAATGCCTATGTACACATACATGTATAGATGCAGTCTTCGATTTAAATTTTCAAAGTCATTAGCCTAAATTCTTATATACTCACTGAAGACGAGAATTTTTATTTAGCCCGACTACATAAATTTCCAAATTTTCACTTGTCTGAATGACCGATTACTAGCCTCGGGCTTTGGGCCTGTGGGTTAATTTGAATTGAATTGAATGTTGTTTAACGGCTCATCAACACAGTATAGGTTATTTAGAGCCGCCCCAGAGAGAGGGAAAGGATACATAGAAATCCGGGAACCTGCCCTACTCTTATTAATGAATAGATTCCTACGGTTCTTTACATGCTCGGTGGATAGACCGATACACGGGACCGCCCGGTTTACGTCCCCATCCGACGGACGAGGCTAAGGGAAGCCAAGGGTTAATTTGAAGACTATAGATGTAAGAAGTTTTAATTCATTCTGTCAACTCGTACACAAAACAATTAGTGGGGGCACAACTAAGTCATACTGAGTTCCAGAAAACATGTTGAAGTTCAATGAATTGTGCAATGCAGTGTCTGAGAAACAAGCTTTTATGAAATGCAAGTGTGAAAATATTGAACGACACAACAAAGTGTAACCTATACGGCCCCCATCCCCCATAAACAGACATGTCAATATCACGGGATCCTGGGCAACAGGTTGGATAATTCGATACTGACTGAACATGCCATTACAACTCATTTTCACAATAATAAACATATACACTATATACTAGTAATTAAAAAGAACTACAAACAAATAATCCACTGAACATGATTTTATTTGTATCCATTATTAATGTTAATATAAGCTACATGTGTAACTATATTATTTTTCTGAAACAGCATGTATCATAAAGGGACAAACGGCAATCTTGATTTTTAAACATGTACATGCAGTGGTATGTGTCGTCTACACTTTTGGAATATATATGAAAATCATGGTTTAAAATATTTTTTTGAGAACTACTAATCTAGTCCAGTATTTGAAACACTAATATTAATTGAATTGAATTGGGTTTTAAGGCGCACCAACACGTTAAAACCTTTAAGGTTATGATGCCTAACAGGAATGAACATGCCAGGCTCATCCTCCATTTACATCAAGATAAAATATGGAGAATGGGCCTAGAACCTTCTTAACTGCAGAGTTGCTGCAAATTCTATAGTAGACACTCCATTTGTGATGGAGCCACATTACCATATGCGGGACCGTGTCACGAGTCCTACTCCGCTGCATGTGACACTGTGTTTGTGAGATTGCAGTGGTTGTATTCTTAAAGAATAAAAATATTTATATAGTCCAGTTTCCTCATATTAAATTAATATTCTTGATTTACTACTGAGCAGGCTACAGCTTTAAAGTGGAGATTTTATTGCATAACAATATTTCTTACAAATGGCAGGAGGTATACAGTACTGGTTCTAAATGGCAGGAGGTATACAGTACTGGTTCTAAATGGCAGGAGGTATACAGTACTGATTTTACCCAGGAATAATGGGGCGGTCTGCCAGTCTACGCGAAAACATTTTCAAGTCCACATGACATTCGGTTAAAAGTCAAGATAAAACGCCATAAAATGCTTGGTCAATTGTACACAGACAAGGCCATCCTTAAAAAAAGGTTGATTTACTTTGCTATTTTATGTACATTTTGTTTTTTAGGATCGCGCCGCAAAGCACATCAAAAACCATACTGGGTCCCACAAAATAAACCATCCAAAAATAGGCGTGCATTCACAGTGTTATTTAGCAGCTTGCATATACGAATAAACGTTCGTTCTCTTTTAATTTTACTGTAAAGTGTTCTGATGACATATAGACTGACTTGTTATTAATGAACTAAAGGCAGAAAAAGATTATACATGTGCAATAATTCATAGAAAAATAAGAATATGAAAAGGAAATCAAATGTTAGAAACTTAATATTGAAAGTGATCTTTCTTCTTCAGTTCAATGCGACAAATTCGTGTGACCTCTCATGTCAGTACGAAAGCAGAAATGCATATTTAAATCGTCCAAAAAATGTGTAAATTCAAACTGACCTATTTTAATCAAGGAAACACTTATCAACAAATATGGCTTGAATTGAATGATGTTTAACGGCTCATCAACACAGTATAGGTTATTTAGAGCCGCCCCAGAGAGAGGGGAAGGATACATAGGAATCCGGGAACCTGCCCTAAACACGGCTTTAAATTACAAGCAATAAAACGTTATTTATTTTATGTTTTAGATTATAAAAATGGCCTGACACTTGGGCTGACATTAGGGGTATTTTCCGCCATGTCCGATGGACAGAAGTTTTTTGCTGAGACTGGGCTGTCGCTACCAAAAGCCTTAATTATTTATTTTTAAACATAGACTCATAAACGGCCTAACATGTGCTAAAATGACACAAAACCCACATTTCCAACAATCCACTGAATAACGAAAAATATTTAATGATTGCACTATGTTCCTTTAAGATATATTTTTTTTACTTTAATAAATTATATAATATGAATTTATGTTCAATATATTATTCTTTAATTATGGACTTTAAATCTGCTTTCATATCATTAAATACAATTTAATAATACATTACAAGAATGCAAAAACAATTTCCTTTAAACTATTCCCATTTTGATTTGCAGATATAAAAGTTACATACTGTACATGTAGAACAAGAAGCACCGCCCGTCTGTGCAGACACTCAACTTTCGAGGCCTTGTCTATTGATTGGGAAACTCAGATGAAAGGCATAATTCTACTTAATTAATTGCTGAACAGAATTATGGGACTTGTATCTGAGTTCTTCAAATGAAAATGTGGTGTCATTGAATTTGTTCAGGGGATTTTAGGATATAATGAAAACATTTAATTTAAAAGACTAAGTTGACATGCTTATTCATAATTTTTCATTGCAGAGATGTGGAGATTTTATCTTATTTTCAGTAGGTGATCAAATTTGTGTTACTTGGTTTTTATCCTTAGGTTCTATAGTAAAATAAAAATATTTGACCAAGTAAAAAGATGATAATTTTCAAGGTTTTGATTTTGAAAAATATGTATGTTGAATCAGTTTGCATGAATGTGCATGAAATATGCAGGGTTTTAAAAGAATCACATTGTAGATACCTTAATTTTAAAAGTAAACTTGGTTGAACATCAAGGATAAAGACCGAGTTTATCACCTACCAGACCTACCAAATTACCTACCAGAATGAATTAGGTAGATCTTATTTCTGGCCACTGATTGGTCAGTTTTATTGATGATGCTCTATTAAAATTATGAAAAAACAAAACTTTTACCAATTGTGTGTACATGTATGTATAAAAGGGGCCATAATTTTGTTAAAATAAAAGCAAGAGGTCTAGATCCTGGCTCTATGATGTTGTCTAATGATGCCTAATACAGAGTACGTGTTTAAAAAATTATATAAAATAGTTTTCGAGATAAAAGCTTACATACAAAACTTTAACCAAATTGTCCAAGTATAAACTCATAAAAGGTGCATAACATTAAAATAAAAGCATGAGTTATAGAACCTGTCTCTATGATGTCGTTAGTTAGATGACATCATATACATGTATAAAGTTTCAATTTATTATGTAAAGTAGTTTCGGAGATGCAAGCTTACATACAAAACTTTAACCGACGCAGACGACGATTATGACAAAGTGATGACAATTATAGCTTTCTTTTTCAAAGAAAAAGTCAACAAACAACATCGTCACATCATGAACTTGGGGAGTGTTAAAAAGCACCAAGATTGCGGTGTGTCCTTTTAACTTACATCATGTACATGTAAGATTTATAAAATACAACTAAATAAAACAGAAAAACATATCCGTAATTTTGTCTCCTAAATCATATTAAAAGGCCAAATCTCACTCCTAGATATCACAAAGGTGGTTTTAAAACGTGACTAAGCTTTCATTTACATTAAAACTGACCAAGTTTGGTTGAGATACTAATGGAAGTGCTAGAGTGATGCCGACAAAAAAAATCTTACCATGATGCAAGCCCGAATTACCAATTTTCCTACAATTTATTTATAGAATTTATGAAATATAACTATACACAAATCTGGTTCAAAATAGTCAGTTATAAGTAAACAGAATGAATGCAACAGATGGAAGTTAATTGGTCGGTTTGTTTTTTGTTTCTTTCACTCCGACGGAGGTGTGTTTTTCCTCTTGAATACTTTGAATCAACTTATTCGTAAAGAAATATATTTGCCTCCAAAGTTACCATAGTTAATAAACTTGGTAATAACATGGTCCATAAAGTCCAATCCGTAAAACTGCCACGAGCCCGATAATTGTAAGAATGGTTTCGTTTCAGAATTAAGCATCCATTTTCATTGCTGCAGTAGAACTCAGGATCCTCATCACTCTGATACTCTACATCTAGAACAATGAATTTCAATCACTTTTTCTTTGTTATATTGCAGTTTTAACTAATCCATTATGGTTTCTATGTGAAGAATCTCCTTCCAATTCAGGCCTCAATTTACTGGGTGATTTGAGCAAAGTAGTCATCTATCAACTCTATCAACTGATTTTGCCTTCACCACACTTCAAAGCAAATGTTCAAGTCGCCGTTATTTCCAGGGTTCCAGTTATCCATAATAATATCTGAATTATAGGTAGCTGGCATGTGAATGCATATATGAGTGTACATGCCGATTAAAATTTAGACCATACATATTATATAATAACTCCAATATTTGTCTCAGCCATTTCAGAACAGAGACTTTTTTGTTTGACTTTCTTGCTTATTTGGCTGGTCAACTTTGAACCGTATGTTTGAACACTTTGAATGCTATTAGACTGCTTTTATGCATAATGCTTGGTTCCTTTTTTAAATAAAAACTTTAACTCTGCTGAAGTGCTTACAGCCTCAGGCAGTGTTATTTTATTAAGTGTTTGATTCCTGGACCAGTTCCGCCTGCATGCTTCAGAAGTAAATCTGCGTTGAGGCTACCCTCTGTCTTCTCTAATAACTTGACAAGTCCAGACAGAACAACAATCACACGATAATGCCTTTGTCTCTGAAAGAGATGAAAGAAATATTTAAAGAAAATGTAGTGCCACAGCCAAACAAGCTCTGTTACTGAGAGTTCTGAAAAACCTGGAAAAAGGTGAAAAAATTATCAAAATCGGATGATAAACAAAAAAGATTGACCATTTAAAGGTTAACTAAAGCGAATATGGGAGCCGCCATTTTTAGAACTATGACGTCATAGTTCCATATTACCATATATTGAATATTGATGAATAACATTTAAAATGAAGAAAATCACTGCAAATGAATGATTTTTTTTACTGGTCATATAAAGCATTATTGCCATTAAGGCCTAAAAAAAAAAACATGTGTGTTTCTGGTTTCACGCTGTCAAAAAGTTAGAGTAGGTAGGTAGGAAAAAGTTTTTTTTTAGATATTTTTTTTATATTTATTGTTCGCATATATTATGCCATTTTTGTACTAAGGCAACTTTTTGATAACCTTTGCAATCCAGATTAGATGCTTAACAACTCTGGCTAATAAAATTATCATTTGAATAAAAAAACAAAAAACAAAAAAAACCGCTAAATATATTTAGGGTCGGCAGTGATAAAGTAGGGTCGGTCGGGAAACCGGAAACACACGTTTTTTTATTAGGCCTAAGTATTACATATTTTTCATACAGTTGCTGTCTCTTTTTCCCTCTAAATCAGTAAATTTTCATATTTATAAATATTCCATATATGGTCATTTAGAACCGTGATGTCATAGCTCTCAAAATGGCCACTCCCATATCAGTTTCAACAGAAAGTTCAAATGATCATATCTTCTTAGTTTATTATCCGATTTTGATAATTCTTTTACCTTTATTCAATTTTTTCAGAACTCTCAATTATAAAGATGGTTTGGCTGAGGCGCTACATTCCCTTTAATTTATACAATTATTCTTATTCTGCAGTAGTGTGTGTGTGTGCCTGTACCTAACCCCCTAGTTTTTAGGCTTCCAATTTAATACATTATATAAATTGAACTGGAGTTTAACAGCTTTGGTCATATGGCGACTTTTCCAGCTTTCATTAATGGAGGAAGACCAAAGGTCAAAGGTGCCCCTCCAGTTACGGGCACCGCAGAAGAACCAATGATGTTCCGCAAGCCGGCTGGATATCTTCCTCACATAAAGATTCCTAGGCCCATGAGGGATCGAACTTATTCAGCAGTGTGGGGAAAATGATTTCAAGTCAAGAAACTACCCACTCGACCAAGGACGCCCCACTACTTACATGTCAGTTTCGACTTGACCCACTAGCCCAACGCCCGGGGCTAGTAAACTGTCATTCGGGCTACTGAATTTTAATTTAAGTAGTCGGCCTAAAGAAAAATGTATGGGTTTTCTTTGAGTATATAAAAATTCGGGCTAGTGACATAAATTAATTCAAAGACTGGATATGTACATGTAGCTGCAGCTCTAAAATGTTGACGATTAACCGTATACCCCGTTTAAATGCTTTCAATCCCGTACTTCCTAAAGAAAATGAACTCATCAGTGCTATATATTAGGAGTTACAGTTTACAGCCTAGCATCAATTGTAAAGGGGAACATTAAACAAATATATATATTGAAATCTTGAAGTCTCAAAATCGCATCAATTTTAAAGGGGAACATTTAAAAATATATATATTGAAATCTTGAAGTCTCAAAATCACAAGGGCAAACAAAAAGTCACACATTTTAATACCGGGTATAATATATCCAACCGTTTTACCGTTCCTATGAAATTATTATTAAAATGTGTGACTTTTGTTTTCTACCTTGTGACTTTAATTTAACAATATACACCAGGAATTTTGAGAAAGTCGATTTTTGCAATTCATTATTATTAATTAATTACTTAGCAATAAAATGTAATACCCATTTTAATCTACTGCTGCATTTTCATTGATCGCCTTTATATATATATAAATATATATATATATACACACACATGTTTATCTAGATGTAAATGGAGAGGGAGTCTGGAATGTTCATTCTTGTTGGCGCCATATAACCTTTTTTTGAGTTGGAATGCCATAAAACTCCAATTCAATTAAATTTAAACAATTTCAATTTGCTTATAAAAATATTAACAATTACTTCTTGTGATTTTATTCAAGTTGTATATCTCCTTATAATTTAATATGTACAATAATAAAGATTACGTGGTCATCATTGGAGCTGGAAAAAACAACAAAGTTTTTTGTAAACCCAAGTTTATAAAATACACGAACAATCCTAGTTAAATTTTAGCTCATTAAATTAGTGATGATTGTAGTTTCTGCCAAATATTTGGAAACATGCACTTGGCCAGGGCTGTCTTTTGGGCCGTTATTCGGCCCCAGTCCCCCACCTGAAAAGTATCTTTTTTCCCCAACCTCAGTGTCCAAATTCCCCCCTTGAACAAAAAAAGGAAAGAAAAAAAAAGAATTTTAAGAGAACTAAGTGTTAATTGTGCTCCTGTTGAAGAAAGTAGAACAAAGTAAATGACATAACTGTCATTGGTACTTTTTGAACATAGTCTAACTCTTACAGCTAGTCAACATACATATTTTTTAAGTCTGTTTTGAGCCCATTTATTGTTAAATGTATATTGGTTGGCATAAGTCCTTGCTTTATTTGTCTATTTAGTGTTATATATCTATTTAATCAGCATGATTTCATTTTATATTGATGATATCATAATGTGTTATGGATGGTTGAACTTTCATGCAAAATTCTCCCTTTTACTGAAATTCACGCGAAAATTCCCCCTTCTGAGGGACCCGGACCCATTCCCCCATGGTAGAAAGACAGCCCTGTTGGCAATGACAAAATTACTGAAATGAATGTAAAAGCATTTTGTAACATTGAATGAGAATAAAACGTGAAACTGACAAGTCATGGTATTTGCTATTGGTCAAAATGTAATGAATGAGCCTCAAACTGACTCCTTATTTACCACAATCTCATTAAAATTAGACTCTTTATCGCGCTATGATACTCTACATTACAAGGAAATAAGACCTCTCCATTGGAGGTCACGTCAGATTGACCTTACAATTAGCCAATCAGATTTCAGCCTACAAAATTATTCAGTATAGAACGATGTGGAGCAGTCTATGCTCGGTATTGAAAGAGACGATGTCCGTACTTACTTAGCTTATAATCACCAAATAATTAACATGTCGCCAGTTGTCAATCATTTATCCATTTCAACCAATCAAACCAGAATGATACTTCCGACAAACAACAGCACGTATATAAAGCACGTGCAACTATGTTATATAAACTATTGTCAATATACTCCGACATCAACAAAGGGGCGGATATATCTAAGTACTGGCGACATGTCAATTGCGTTGACAAACATAATACACCAACCCACACTAAAATAACACCGCGGGTCATCAGTCGGTGGAATATATATTTTCAAAACACACATGGCAGCGCCCATGATTTTCTTTGTATCTTGATATGAAATGTGCCATTTAGTGCATTTCTTTTAATTCATCGCGCAATGGGGGTTATCCACAGCAACACATGAAGACGTTATCTTTATTCGGATAAACATGTAGATCTACATGTACGACAGTGGATTTTCGTTCACTCCAAGGTCATCTGAGATGCATATGAAACACACGATTTCATTGGTTGAATTTAGTTGATCTTATCATGAATATTGATTAGATGAAAGGTCGATCTGACGAGACCTACGTGTACAAGGGAGTGGTCAGATCCTATAGTGGAGAGTATCAAAGCGTAATTAAATTAGGTCATGATTTTATTTACCATGAAATCCATTCTGCACAGTAACATGAAGCCATATAAATCTAGCATTATAATATACACCATGGTTTACTAAAACCATTTTAAACCCGATTTCATGAACAAATCTAGGATACAGCGAATTCAATTTTTTTTTTTTTCTTTTACATTTTTATTATTGTCTGTAACATTTTTAAATTTGTTGATATTGCGTTATATTTTTTTTTTAAAATTAACTGTTATTCAGATTTCAACTAATGGGGTGTGCAAATGACATTTCTGAAAAATTACTTGATTTATGACCATCAATCACCCTGTGATGGGATGTGATTACATAACATAATCTATACAAGATATAAGCAAGCATTCAAGTGACAAGGGTTTTATTGCACCACACTCCCTCCAGGCAAGATTTGATTACATAATCAGTTCTGACATGTAAGACACAGGCTCTGTGTACATTATGAACTACTAGGTGCCATTAGCAGACATAATTTTGTGTTTAGTAAACAGTTAAAGAAAAAACAGTTTTTATTTACACACTTTTAGGAAGTATACATAAATACCCAAATATAAATACCAGAGAGCTCTAAGATAAGAATTTTAATATTATTCTTTTTATTACCATTTTTTATATATATATAATTATTATAACAATTTTTTTACTCCAATAATTATTTTCTGTTCAATACGTTATTACCCTTCATTTGTTTACATATTGCTTTTTTGTTACTCAGAATTATCCTAAAGTTTATGGTTTCAACTGAATTGTCAAATGTTGTGTTTGCGTATGTTTGTGTTTTCTTTTTTACTTTACAAAACAAACAAACAATTGACTCAAAAAAAAACGTCTTTATTCATGGAAAGATAACTCGTAATTTTATTTACGCTGTGATCGATATTGATACATTTTCCATCCGAGAACGGCGTTAAGCTTTTACCTGACGGTATGTTTTCGTATTAATTGAACGGATATAAATACATGGACAAGATTGCAGTACCTATTAATTATACATTATTTCAACACAGTTAAACTGAGTTTAACATAAACATCAAACCTTTCTATAATTTAAAATGCTTGCTTGACAATTTTGTCACGCATAGATTTTTTCTGAATATGTTCAAATAGTAAATAAACCTATTCTACATCTACACACCAGTGACAAGCAGTCTTCAAATTAACGCATTAGCCCCAAGTCCGGGGCTGAGTAAACTGTCATTCGGGCTAGTGATTTATTTAAATTTATATAGTCGGGCTTAAGGAAAATGTACGGGTTTTCATGGAGTATATATAAGAAGTCGGGCTAGTGACATGAACATTTTAATTCAAAGACTAGACAAGTACGGACCAGTTTGACAATAGAACCATGAATTCTGAATACGGCGATTGGCAAAAGTTTAAACGCTATGTATTTATGTTTCGCTACGCACTGAAATAAATATTTTGTGTTTTTCTCACATTTGTTTACTTTTTTAATACGCGCAGAACAAAAACTTCTGCATTTCTTGGCTCATATATATCTGTACATTACGCAGATACGCAGCTTATCCTAAGAGCTCTGAATACCATATTTCTAAAATGCTCTAAAAGCACAACCTTTCTTTTGTGGTAAAAAAATAAATGTACCAGTGTATTTTGTTAACAATCTTTCAGTCATATCACCAGTGTGTAATTATAATTACATCATGCTGGGAAGACTTGTCCTTAGCATTACTCTTATAATGCTGAACGTCAAGACTCAAGTAATAGTTGAACTGAATTGAATTGGGGTTTTAAGGCGCACCAACACATGAAAAGGTTATATGGCGCCTAAAAGGCATGAACATGCCAGGCTCATATTCCATGTACATCGAGATAAAATATGGAAAATGGGCCTAGAACTTTCTCACCCTGAACACCAGTACCATATATATATGACGTATGACTTGGGCGAGGATTGAACCCACAACCTCATGCATGCGAGGCGTACATTCTACCACTATGCCACCGTGGTGGTTTCCTAAGAAAGTGACCGTTAAACTTGTTACACACACATTTGCTTTTTTTCAAGAAGTCAAGCTTAACCACATTTGTATGTCACTTTAGTTTAAAGGGACACATGGCAATCTTGATTTAAAAACTTGCAGTATAATCCCCATAATTTTTTCTACATAATTTGCATTTGTTTAATCATTAATATTAAAAATATAGAACGGTAAATTCAGTTCTAAATTGCACATTTCATCATGTTCATAGTGAAGTGTCATTTTATTGACTTAAAATAAAAAAATAAACCTGTAAGTCATCAAGTTTTAAAGGCACAGTTCAACAAAACCACTTTAATACGTAAAACCCCCACCAAATAATGCATTTTTTTGGGCTGTCAGGCCTTTTTCTACTATTCTCACGGGTCCGACTATCAATGCCAAATAAAGTTGTTTTTTCCCAATTCTGAAATAAAATTCCCCTTCCTAGTCCACAGGACGAGGACGAATTTAAGAAGGAATTAAACATTACAAAATCAAATTTACAGTATGTGCGTGAAACGTAAGAAAAACAGCTGAAATATTACCAGGACGCTCCCAAATTGAGACCGGAAATAATAAATATCAACAGTCATGACGTCACGCGGTTTAGTCTAATATATTTCCCAATCACGGAACGCGTTCGTTTTGGGGTTGTTTATAATACAGGACGTGGAACTACAACGTTTTGTGAATACATTCAAGCTATTGATGTTTATTTAACGTTGATGATTAACAGTGAACACTGTTATAGTTTTTGGATTAATTTTTATGTGTTATATAGAAATAAAGAACACGGTTGTAGTTTCAATGCTTTATGGCAAAATATTTACAAAGTCAGGTCAAATATAGAAATGTTTACAAGGAAATACTATAAAAATAACAATATTTAAATCATGTATCATGTATTGAAGCCAGGCAATTAAAACAACCTGATATTTATGTACAACTAACTTATGAAAGTAAAGCGATTAAATTTCTTCCTAATTGGGCAAAATTTACGGCATTAATTTTCCCAGGGTCTTTTTCACAAAATGGGCTATATTTCTCATGATTGGGCTATATTCCCAATGCCAAAACATATATTTTCCCCAATTTTGAGACAAAAGTTTCCAATTGAAAAAAAAGGGTTAGTGTGACAAGTATTGAGAATAAAACTTTTTTAAAATTCCCAATTGTAACGGTATGGGTTATCTCCCCTAAGTATAGAAAAAACCCTGTAATGGCAAAATTACACAACAAAACCGTTCATCAAAACTCTATCCAGCTGTTTAGGTCATATATAACAATCATCAGTCAATATATATGTGCCAAATAAAAGTATATGATTTTCATGGGTTCTTAAAATAAGCGTGATTGAATATGCATAAAACTAAGTTTGACGGTCCAGTTTTGGGTTTTTAGTCAAAGTTTACATAGTTTGGATTCTCAAAATTGTAAGTTATATATATATATATATATACACAAATAATATTATATAAATCGCCATCAGTAGCTTTAGAAATGGCGTACATATTGTAATGTAAGATTTGACTGATGTTGACGGGATAGCTACTTTAAACTAGAGCTACAAATTAATGACATCATTTATTTGGAACAAAGTTGAAACCGTATTGCATGATTTACAAATTGCAATACGGGTCTGGAGGCTATATTGTAACAATACTGCAGTGCTCCAGATAAGCTTTCATCACGAAAAATTTACATTTACTAATGCGTATTCTTAAAACAAGTTTTGAAAAAAACATTAATGTAAAATGTTTACACTTAGTTGTCAAAAAACATAACATATTTCCTCGTCTGCTTTATATATATATATTCATTAAAGCTGTCTGTCTTTTTTAAATGGAATTAATTTGTGTCAAACAGCCGACTTCTTTTTTTTCCTTGCAAGCATCGACTAGTAATTGCTAGAGGTCACTTGATTGTCATTCAATACCTAACATCAGTAAGTATTGAGTATGATTGGATGCATTCGATTTTTCTACTGAAGTTTCAAGTGTGTATGCAGGTATTTGGTTCTCGATACTTAAAGACGATTTTTTAATGCGTTCTTGTACTCGTTTATTTTATTTTTAATGTTTTTGATAGTGATGTACCGTACCGATTAATCGATTGAAACCGATCATCAGTTTTAATACTTAGGCATTTGATTATGATGATCGATTATGAAAGTATATAAACGACCAACGGCTAAATGTAAAATTTCACTTTGATTAATTTTAAAATATGCAGGAAACAACAGATTGAAATTAAACCTGTTAAAATGAGCATGTACACAAATAAACACATTTATATTTGAGTTAGAATTACTTCACTGATTAAAAGAAAATTTCAATGGCATTATAAACTAGACAGGAATGAATACATTCAAAAACTTGTTTTAAGTTCAAGGCCTGAAATACAGATTTAAACTTTATGCTGACTAGCCGATTATAACCAATGATTGATCGGTTACATCCAACCAATTGTAACCTGGATGATCGATTGTAAATTTCAACCGATTGCACATCACTAGTTTTTGATGATTTGTTTGTTTGCATGATGTTTTACGTCATATTCAACACATGTAAGGTTATTTATGACAGTTGATTTATTTGTGGTGAAGGCATATCACCCACTTTTTTTTGGGTAGAACTATGCACCACCCGCCATCCATAAGAGAGTTTTTGATGAAAAATATTCGTTATTAAGCATACGCGTCTTATCTGGACTGGGCTAGCGCTAGGAATTTAAAGCTATTAGCCCTAAAAAATTCTTTAGCCAGACTTTTGCCGAGATATTTTGTAACTTTAATTGAAGGCGCTAAAACCGTGTTTGCATACACATCAAAAGTAAGTTATAAGAGTATGCTTTAAACAAACCGTGTCACACTTCGTGCACTTGCTGTTGTGATCATATATTATGTCCATAAGAGGGCGCCACATTATTTGATATTTACCTAGATCAGTAACGCAATTAAATATATGGATATTGTGTGCGTGAGGTGGGGACACAAACAAGTTGATTGACAGTGAGAGGCGGAACAGTGGGCGGCATCTATCGCACACAATTTGACAACGGTTTTCAATAAACACTGCGATAATTATTTAGTTAACTCCATTAGGGACGAATTTCAATCTGGTGGGGGTGTATGTAACCGGGTACAGGTATATGGTGAAATATCGATTCCTAACCGTATGTCCTCGATAGCTCAGTGGTTAGAGTGCTGGTATGGTAAAACAGAGACCCTGTGTTCGAGTCCCGGTTGAGGAATGATTTTTTCACCACCTGTTTTATATGGATTCGCCAGATCGCCAAAGTCTGGTGCATTTGCTATGTATTTCGAAAGGTTTTCATTCGACAGTTCGGGTTTCGTTTTGCCTATGGTGATTTGGCGAATGGTTAATGCGAGCCTAGGTGGAGTACTGCCAATACGTGTACATAGGCAATGGAAAATAACTTATTTCAAAGATGATTTTTAGAACTCACTGTTAACTGAATTAAAATTCCCTTTACATAACTGAATTAAAATTCCCTTTACATTTACATGTGACTTGTTACAATCTGACTCACTTGTCCTAGATAATCGGAGATTCCACATGTTGAGCTCTGACAACAGACTGCATGAAAGTTGGTTGAGAGAGAGGGCAGGGTACATGGTCATGACATTTCATTCCTGTCAAGTTTATATTGTTTTTACAAAGTGTTCACTTTGATGTAATTTTTTATATGTGAAAAGAGTCTTTATATGTGAAAAGAGAAATTGTGTCATTACGCATCGCTACAGTTAAAAAAACAAAACATCCTCACTTTTTGATGACGTTTCTTAAGGGCATTCTTTTACAACGGATTATTCTAAATGTATACATGTTATAAAATACAACACTTACCATTCTGGGGTTTTACTATCATAAACACCGTCGCCACCGTTCAACTTCAACGCATCAAGTTCTAACGTCATGAACTAGATGAAGGATTGAATGCGCCGGGCAAAACTTCATCCGAAATCCTCAAAAGTACTTTTCCTGGAAACTCCGTCTCAGCTTACTAACTAAGTAGTGCATCATCCATTGCCCCAACTCTCTAGCGAAATGTTAACACATCCAATAATTGTTCTGGCCATGTTATTAAATCCAGTTTATTTGATTTCTGAATGAAAATCCCGAACAAAAGAATGGCCGCCATGTTGTTCTTCTTTCATTTATGTCGATTTATACGCGTGATGCGGTTATATGTATCCTATAAGGGATACAATTATTTTGCTTAAAAACTACCATATACTATTTATACATGACCAGTGCTGTGCAATAACATCAATTTGTTAATAAATCGACACCTGTAAAGCATATTTCTTGTCAGGGAGCAAAAGAAAACAGTAATCACGATGGGACTATTTTCGCGGAAGCCGCATCACAACATACCCCGTCAAACCCTTATATATTCACTGATTTTAATAAACTTTTCAGAAAATGTCACTAAAGGTTCATTCTATAAGATCATTTTAAAATTTCGCGTGTTAACCTCACAAAAGGTGAATACGACGGCTAGTTGCATTATATAATGAACGCTCCTCGTAACAACATACAAACTTAATGATGTAGACCAGAGGACCAATTATAAAATAGATTGTTAAAATATATGGTGTGGTTCTTGAGAAGTAGATTTGTTTAGGTTTCAAATATTTTTAGTTATGACGACCATCTTGAATGTCAAACAGACCTATTTTTTCTTCTGTATGATTCCATCTATATCGAAAGCATCCATGCGCTATTTGAGTATAACTGAAAAAGCGGTTTCAGAGAAAGTGCTGCATTTTCCTTATATGTATTAGGCTTCATGTTAACATGTGAAATCTCAAAAATATTGATGCTTTAAAAACGTTTTGTACAGCGGTTTAACAAAACAAATTGTTTGGGGGACAACAAATCATTCATACATATTTACTGTGGTAGATAGTGTGACTAAAGTGTCATGTCCTCAACTCAGATTGCATCTTAAATCTGTCTTTCAACTTTTCTACAGTTATTGCATTGTATGAGGTTTTTCTAAGATGAATACTATTCGAACTTACCCGCTTATTTATACTCAATTTAAATATGTTATATGTTAGATTGTACCTTAAACTTCTTAATATGCAGATGTAATACTCAAAAGAGGCCAAGAGAAAAATATAAATATTTTTGTTTCTTTGACTTAAAATGGCTATGCCCCCAACAACAGCCAACATTTTATATCATCATTTCATCGTTTCTGAGCACCTGGATATAGTCTTGATATACAGTTTTTGTAGTGCCATTTTGCTGTTGCTGTTCTTTAATATTATAACAAAATAAAAGTTAAATAATAACAATATAATATAGGTTATTGAATTTGTATGGCTAAATATTACTTGGAACGAGTTGTTTTGGCAAAGGACGACGAGCTTGCGAGTCGTCCTGCGTCAAAACAACGAGTTCCAAGTAATATTTAGCCATACAAATTCAATAACCTTTTTATAGTATACTTTCATATTGTTTTCGATCAATGTTAATTGTATGACTATTACTTTTCATTGTATTTTTATAGCTTTTGATGGAATTCCTATCTTGCCATTCAGTTTCATTTTGTGTGGATGATTATCTTGCGCGAAAACGACGTCGACGTCTGATGACGTCATTAAAAACATCAAGCAATTTTCGTTTACCATTCGATAAAGTTAAAAACAGTGGGTGAGTGACCATTTCAAGGTCTCACTACACACTTCGATTTTACTATGTTGGCCATAGGGAAGTCCAATTTCCCATTCTGAATCAAACCTTTAAAGTCTAAAAGTATTTTTTTGGTAAAATATAGTTATTGCTGCTCATAAAAATCCATAACATCTGGTACATAGCACAGTTTGGCTTTTTTAAATAGGAGTGGTGTCAGGCAAGGTTCTCTTTTCGGCTTTCACTAAACAGTTTGCACCTAAATTCATACGCATTTTGAGCACCCACAAATGTGTCACATTTTGCTGTCAGTGTCGTCTAATCGCTGTTCATCCAATCTCACACTATTGTTTTCTCACCTGCATCAGGAAAAGAAAATATCCATGGCCAATTATTAAAAATATCTCAAACCGAAGAACACACCTCTACTTTTTATGGTGTAAGAATCATCCTACAGTCACATACAAGGGAGCTAAGTGTGTAGTGAGATCTTCAACGGGTGGTTATACTGATACCCTTCTTTGAAATCATAACCGCGTCAACTATAGACACTTTCCTAAAGAAAAATAACATTTATAGGTTCTTTTGCCAGAAACTACACGCGTTTACATCTCAAAACACAGCATACATCATTTCAACTTCCACCCTATTTGCATAACTGAATAATCTTGGTTTTTAGACTATACCGACAATAGAAAATGTTTAAGAACTTTTTTGTTATATGAGATATGCTTTTCAAATTTTCAGAGACTATTGTGGGATATGTGTATTATCAAAAAAAAAAGTGTGATGTTTGTTTTGAATGCAGTATTATATAAGTTATTTATTGCCTAAGTATGACCTTATATGGTAATTTGTAATTTCATCATTAAATTATTTATTACAGAAATTGAAATGAGTGTTGAGTCATATTTTCTACTTCCAAATATTCTGTTATATTTGTAGAGCAGATTTACCTCTCAAGTAATCTTCCTAATGCTGATACCTGGCAGGCACCTGACTCCAAAATGACACATCCTCTGTCCAGTTAGAATCCAATTAGCCGCACCATCTTCCTGTATGAATAGATAGGGCATTTATTTATTTATCATATGCTTACTGTCATTGTTCAAAAATCATTACAATTGTGTAGAAGTACTTCTTGTATAAAAGAAAAAGAAATGTTGCTAAATAAAAAACAAAAAACTGGAAATAAAACAAAGAATGGGAGTATACATACTCAATTTCAGAAAGGATATGATCCAAGAAGATCAGTGGTAAATAAACAGAAGTGGAAAAGCTCTGATTTTGAAACACCACCAGTGAAAAGACTGCCAAAGGATGTATATGACAGTGTAATGAGCATGGATAAACATACAAATGTGCTTCTTTGTGGAGCTGTTGAAAACAAATTACCAAACACTATGATTTTGCGGCCAGCACGCGCAAGTGAGACACTGTCACCAAGTTGCACTAATAGAGACCAATATAATAACGAGCTCAGTTCCTACCGTATCTTGCATTTGGGTAAGACTGCCGACACATTTTTCGACTGTTACACCACTCATAGGGACTGGAATGCCAGCTGCAATGGAAAGTTAGAATTTGACTTGAATTTTGAGAAACAATGGGGCTTTTGTTGGAAAGAGAGGTTTGTTTGTACTAAATGTCAGTTTGTGAGCAAGTCTTACAAACTAAAATAAGCACTGACAAGCGTGGAACCAAAACTGCAGACATCAATGTTAATGTGGCAGCCGGGCTATTTGATACCAAGTGTGGTCCAAATGACCTTCGGTATATAATGACCAGTTTAAAAATCCCGCCACCCTCATACAGCACAATGCAGAAACACAGCAACTATGCCGCTGTTAAAACAATACAAGTCGCAGAGGTTATCGCTAGGTTTTGAACCAGATGCATCGATTCCTGGTGCTGTTGATTCCCAATACAACAACAGTATGAAATCAGCAGGGGAGACAACTCCGGGACAACCAGGGACACAGGTCAGCACCACAATTTGCGAAAAGCAGACAAGAAGCCAAAACATCATTGGCGTGCAGTTTAGTAGTAAATTGTGTGCCAAGGCTAATCATTCCAAATGTGACGAGAACAGTGGCTGTCCTAAAAACCTGCATGATGGCGACACAATTGGTAAAACATTATTTTTCATTTTATTCACAAATATTCCAATGTTATATATATAAAATATATTAAATATATATCTATATATACACATCAATCAACAATGCCACTCACTCACTCACTCACTCACTCACTCACTCACTCACTCACTCACTCACTCACTCACTCACTCACTCACTCACTCACTCACTCACTCACTCACTCACTCACTCACTCACTCACTCAATCACTCACTCACTCACTCACTCACTCACTACTCACTCACTCACTCACTCACTCACTCACTACACACTCACTCACTCACTCACACTCAATTACATTTTTTTTTTCACTTGAAAGAAATACATTAATATTTTTTTTGAGTCCAACTTATATTAACGATCATTTTTCATGTAAATGTAACAGAATGAATTTTTACTAGATGCAAAATAAAAGTTAATAATTATCGTGAAGTTACTGAAACGTTCAAGTGAATTTTTTAATTGAAGTAAAGTAAACATTAACAAATTGAAGTAAAGTAAACATTAAAAATGTAGATATTTAAATCAAGTAAACATTTTACTCGAAGCAGATTTTTTTATTAAATGAAGAAAATAAATAAATATTCACGTGAATTCATTACCTAAAGAAAAATATTCACGTGAAGTAAAATAGAAGTCCACGTCTCCATGAAATGTTAATTTATTTTATTGCTCTTTTTACATTTTACACTTGTGAACCTGGTTGTGTATTTTTTCTTTATTTTCTTTAAATTGCACGAAAATCAATTTCTGTTAAAAATTCACAGGCGACGAGTATCGAGAAGCAAATGCATGTATGGCATCAATTCTCATCGGCGACAACCCTGTAACAATAAACAACATGACCACAGATGGGGACAGTCATGGTTTTATGGGGGCAAGAGACGCTCAACTACAGCGGTGTGATAGGCAAATGGAAAGATCCGCCGATGTGATACACCTCACAAAAACAATGAAGAGAAAAATAAAAAATGCAGATTTCAGTGAAAGAATGTTTCCCGCGAGAACCAAAAAGGAACGAAAATACATTCAAAACAGATTTTCAAAAGACATAGGTGCCCGCGTACACACGAGTACAAAAAAATGCATGCAGAAGTGGGAAACAATTTGAATCTTCTTTGCAAGAAAGCCAAATTATTGAAAACAGCAATTATCAAATGTTATTCTGGACATTGTGGCGAGGCATGTCGGAAACATTCGTTCGCATGTTCCGGGATATCAACCTCAAACTGTTGGCAGACTAGCTTTTGGCCAAAACTGCACGCGCCTCTTCAAATTAAAGGGTCCGACAAGACATTACTTATGCAGTGCCTCGATGTAAGGCTTGGTAAACAAGCGATTGAAAAAACTAGATTCAATGCAGACACCAATAAGCTTGAGGCA
This sequence comes from Cyrtodaria siliqua, assembly GCA_037043455.1. NCBI lineage: Eukaryota > Metazoa > Mollusca > Bivalvia > Adapedonta > Hiatellidae > Cyrtodaria > Cyrtodaria siliqua. The sequence continues at coordinate 47,650 of JAWPHD010011432.1, forward strand.
TCTCATCGGGCATATAATGTCTCAAATCCAAAGACGTCACTTACAGAAGAAACGCAAAAGGTCGTAAATTTAGTGCAGCTGCTCGATTAAATGATGGTCGTGCCAATTCAGCACTTGAAAAAGCAGCGGCACACAAACAAAACACTAAGGTTGTACATACTTTGAAACAATTTCAAGACAAAAATGACTATGACAAATCTAGGCAAAATACGCCAAAGTATAAGACGAAAAGGTATCACATAAAGTTAGAAAAATTCAAGGTATACGACGAAAAGCGACAGAATATAAGATCATACTCGACAGACGTTCTAGACAAATGAGACAACCCAAATGTTGGGTGGGGTGGGAGTCTTTGAATTTTGATGCAAGCACAAGTCAGTGGGTGGGGTGTGTTTTAAACATGGTTATAGACCATATAGTAGCAATTTTGTATGATGACACTTACCTGTGGCAGACAATCTCGGTACTTCCCATGATGTACACATGCCTTTGGAATCCTGTGTGTACATCTTATACGTTCTAAATTAACTGAATGGGGCTCCAAGCTCAAATGATCGGGTCGCAAGCACAGGCTGTTGTGACAGATATGACTAACATCCATGTTATGAGGAATGTTTGCAACTTGGTAAACACACATATACATTGCTCTATGAGCCGATAAGTTTAACCGTCTTCCATCAGCTTGTTGCATGGTCTGGCGTCCATACAGGATTCCACAACGTGACTTTGAAAGTCCATATTTAACATTGTACATAATACAATCCATGTGCTTAACTGAATAGTCTATTTTAGTTTGTAAAACCATCAGATATTTGTCAAAATCCAACTTCGGTGCATCGAATGTCATCTTAAAATGTTCACTTCCACTTTTTGTCACATTTAAAAACAGAAAAAGATTGAATACTGATCTGTGTCAATGACAGCTGTACTGAAAGCGTCTGAGTGACTATTTCTTAAGGTCTCACTACACACTTCGATTTTACTGTGTTAACCATAGGGAATAAAGTCCAATTTCCCATTCTGAATCAAACCTTTAAAGTCTAAAAGTATTTTTTTGGTAAAATACAGTTATTGCTGCTCATAAAAATCCATAAAATCTGGTACATAGCCCAGTTTTTGTTTTTTTAAATAGGAGTGGTGTCAGGCAAGGTACTCTTTTCGGCTTTCACTAAACAGTTTGCACCTAAATTTATACGCATTTTGAGCACCCACAAATGTGTCACATTTTGCTGTCAGTGTCGTCTAACCGCAGTTCATCCAATCTCACACTATTGTTTTCTCACCTGCAACAGGAAAAGAAAATATCCATGGCCAATTATTTAAAATATCTCAAACCGAAGAATACACCTCTACTTTTTATGGTGTAAGAATCATCCTACAGTCACATACAAGGGAGCTAAGTGTGTAGTGAGATCTTCAATTATTTTATCAATTTTTGCCATAAAATAATTGAAAAAAAACACGTATTTTTTTGTTGACACTATAGGAAGGATTCCGTTATTTTTATTTGAAAGTAGTTCCTTATTTCTATTTCGCGGCTCTTAGCAAGCACGAGCAAACGTTCCCGTGCAATATCAATGTGTGCAATATCGTAGAATATTGCACACTTAGCTCAATGAAAACTAAACGGGACAATATGAAAGTATACAATAAAGTATATTTGTAGCATGGTCGGTAACATTTCCTTTGATGAATGCAGAGCGTTAAATCGTTTAATTTAGGGTAACTAAAGGGGCGTAGCTTTACCATGCTACAACTACCGGATATTGGAATTTAGAGTACGGTCACTATGACGTCACAGTGTTACTAAGTACACCATGCTACACAAAAGATAGAGTCTGGCTCAGCTCGTTGGTTATTCAAACACCTCGATGGGCTACGCCCATTTCGGTGTTTAAATAAGCCAACTCGCTGAGACCAGACTCTATCTATTACTTATGGCACGCCGTTTGCACAATAATCCCGTAAACCCCAGTTACCACCGTAATGCTAGGTTTACGGTTCAATAACTTGGGTGTCTGACCAAGAAACCACGTCATTCTGTAAACCTAAGTGTATGCTCAGAAACCCTAAGTTAACGAAATTGGCATACGCCAAATCAGGATCATTCAGTAAAGGGTTTAACACTCGGCGATAACTCAAATATGCTGTCGTTCCACGCACCTGCGAGAATTCGCGAGAATACAATTGTGTCCGCCAGTAGAAAAGCGATGTTACAAAGGACTACGTAAAAATCGGATAAGATCGAATAAATTAGCAAAGTAAATTATTAATGAATATGTGAAAGTATTATTCTTTATTTCTTCATTGATTTTGTTTTAATGTAGTGCAGTAAGATACCCAAAATCAAAGGATCAAAATCACGATTGATTCCGCCATTGTTTCTGTTCTGTAACAGCTGCATTCGCATGAAAAATGGGGCTATATTTTTGCAGTTACCAACTTCAATCTCACTTATGAATGATCCTGGCCAAATGCACAATAATCTCGTAAACCTAGGTTTCTGACAGAAACATCAGTTTCTATTTCATAAACCGCGGTTTCCAGTTGATAACCCAGGTTATTGCTCAGGAAATGTGTTTTTTTCTTGCCGTTTGTTGATAACTTAGGTTATTGGTCACGTGACAATTGTGACCAATCAAACGATTAGATTTTGTTTATTGGTGCTTAAATATCATACATATCCAACTTTCACTTTGTAGGGCTCTGGATTAGAGAAGTAAAACTACTCGTCGGAACCAGGGACTGTAATATAAACGGGACCTGTCGGAACTCAATACATATTTCGAATACTTTAATTAGAAGAAGTTTTAATTTCCTAATATCTGGGTCATACAAAGCCCTGCTAATATGCAAACTGTCAACATGTCTGTTTTTCAGTAAAAGTGTTGCAAATGTTCATTTTGTCGATCAGATTATTGCTGTACTGACTGTGTTATGTATATGTCTGACGTTCCTATATCCTTATATAAAAGCAGTGTTCTTACAATAATCCTATAAGTACCCTGATCAAAGGTATGATCTCTAACGTTTGTTTATGGCACAAACGGTCTACTTAAGAAATGTATATTATTTAATATATATAATATAATATAATATAATATATTAAATATACCAGGGACATATTACTTATCCCAAATAATTTTAATTATTTGTTTATTTCAGATACTCTGTCAAATTTTTCATCAAATGATCAGGTGCTTGAATCGAGCCAAATGTAATATAATGCACATATAAAAACACATAATAAACACCAAAATATCAGAAATAGTAATTTATTTAATTTCTCTTCCAGATGAATTATCTTGTATCATGTTTTTTACTATTGTTGAAACAACACAACTTAAATCGGAATTTCCGGGTAATTATCCATTTCACATGTTTTATGACACCGTAGTACGTGCTATATTATTAGTAAGCGTTTATGACCCATAATAAACAACTTGTCATTATTGCACTCATAAAATATCCTGATAAAAGACCTCACGTTCAAATTGAAAAAAACACACACAGAAACAAAAAACATATAACAATGTACTAATTAAAATATAGGTTTATTCTGTGTGTTTTTTAGAATACCCGTGCTTGATTGAATTATGAGTGTTAAGCTGTTTATATTGTGTCTGGATTCTCAAAATATGCAAGTTTTGTGCAATTCGTTTATATATACCCCGTCGTCAGTAGGTTTAAAACGGTGTCTTTGCACCTTTGTACATTTGGCTGTTTCACTGTTTGTTCACTTAGGAACAGTTCTCAGTCGTTTCTTGAAGGAGTCCACAGACGGCGTTACACAATTGTCTCATTTAATTCATTCCATGGGTCAACGACCTATGGCTAAAGAAGTTGTTCCGAACATCGGTGTTAGAATGGACCTAATACAGTTTTTTTGAGTGTTCACGAAGAGCTCTTTCCGGAAAATGGACGAACGAATCACTTTTTCGGTTTATAAAGGTTGTTAAGAATTGTATATGTTTGCACTAAGTCTATGTTATTGCGACGATCTTCCAAACTCGGTAAATTTATTGTTTTGTCGTAATAAAGTCCACGCATCGTTTCTGAACCTTTTTAAAATTTTCTCTTTTTCACATTTATAATATGGGGAATATATTATGGCTCCGTACTCGAGCAAGGGTCTAATCATTGTAGTATACAACTTTGAAACTTTTCTCTTATTTAGGTCATAGAAACATCTTTTAATCATTCCTAGTCTTTGGTTACTGTTAGATACAATTGCTTGTATGCTATTTTTGGGAGATAAATCATTAGGGATAATGATTCCCAGGTCTTTCTTCTGATCCACTACATCGAGATTAATCCCATTTAAAGTGTAAATATATTCAATAGAATGCCTTATTCGTAGTACCACGCATTTCTTGGCAAAACATTTAACTAACCAAACGGAAAGAGTATTAAGGTCAATCTTGAAGTGTATATAAAATGTTGTAAAAGTTGACTGTTGTTGGCGGGATAGCTACGTTAAACGTCTTCATCGTCATTCCAGTAAAGTTGCAGGTGCTACGTCAGTTGTGGCAGAAAACAATGATCGTAGCTCCAGCGAAAAATGGAGGGTTTACAATTGCAATAACTCAACTTGCCTTAATCCACAAACGGAAAGATCTTCCCCAAATCCCTTCCCGGGACCCGCGGAACCAAGAGAGCCGCCTATTACACACGTACCTCCTCTTTCCGCAAATAAGTTCCAAATTTAAGGACGGGTGGGTAGTTAATGTCGTCGTAAGTATAATAGACAAATATTAAAATTAACAAAATTTAATATATTGGTCTAGTTATTACTTACGACAACTTTACAATTGCGACTTTATCACAAGAGCTAAGGTGGAAAAACGTAACCTGTTATGAGTGCCAGAATATGTCAAGGGGATTTGAACAACTCTGAAACAACAAGTAACAAAGCAAGATCAAAACCTGGCCTAATCACCAGGAATTAGAGCAGATGCGAGTATGAACCCAACCAACTAACACTCAACATAGCGTACTCTGGAATCCTGCCTGGCGACAGAGCAAGTAGGAGGAGCCTCTAATACTTCTTAAATGGGCAGACGATTGTAACAAGGTGAATATAGCACCCTCATAAAGAAAGATACAAATACCGGACAGGGTCAGCAGCATTCAATGGCGACAGTCAACCACAAAACACAAAAACAAACACGCAAACAGTCAAACGAGAAGGCAAAAGCAATAAAAAATGCAAACGACATCATAAACACAAAAGGGTTGACAATAGGGCTACCGCCTTGGAACGGTCAGTGGCAACAAAGGCCACTGGGGGTTTAAACCGGTTCTAGGGTGCACCTAACCTCACACGTACCCTACTGTCATCCCATTAAAACAGGCCAGTGTAAATAAAGAAATCCCCGCCATGTTCTAATCTCTAACCAACAAGGCAGCATCATTAGGCAATACAAGTAGAACACAAATATGCTCGTGTAAATATAATACAAAAAAACAATAGCCTAGAAAGCCACAATGAAAGTACTCGTAATTATATGTCAAAAAGATTAAACGACCTGAAGTAAAATACATCTAAAACTACCAGTATATGGGTCTCTCAAGGGACTAGATGGAGTTTGCAATGAACAAATAATTAAGCGTAATATAAATGTAATATCATGCTTAAGGTAGCTGGCGGTGTTACTCGGGAATAATCAAAATCGCGTATATTGTGACAATGTTTTACCTGTATGTAGGTTATGGTTTCTGCTTTCCATCAGTATTAATTTTAAATTGTTTAAAATAAACATCGGATTCCTAAATAGCGCCCTCTGGTGGTGCCTATTTTTACGACGAATTTTACCGTTTTCGTACGGGAAATGTACTAGAATTTAGTCAAAAGTTTAAAAAATCACATCATTTGGAAGCACAATGATTTATCAACGTAATGCACGTAATATATTTAAAAAACAGCTATATCTCTTTATCGTGTGTGCCTTTCTTTACTTAAGGGGTACCACGCGGCGACTACAAAATTGTGAGGATTTTTACATGTTATCGCTTTTTTACTTAAAAGTAAGCGTGGTGACATATATTTTTTTCTATGCCATCACATTCGTTGAAATTCCCCGCTTTGATAAATGTAAAAATAAAGAGTGGTCGTCGAGTCAGATTTTTATCAAATAAACTTTTAAAGTTTATAGAAAGTATTAAAATTACGGCGTCGTTTTATAGTTTTCTTTAAAATGACGTTGACGTCAGTCACTCGCAAATTGAGATACATGTACTTTCCTATTGTTTCCACGCAGAATGCGGGATACAACGTTAATAGTTATAATTGTGTAAGTCTATATCGGTAATGACTATATATTATATATACTATGTTCGTGAATAAGTTTTTTTGTATTTATTTTTGTATTACTTCATTCTGATATTAAGACACGCCGTTATGCTGTAGTTGTTTTGAGTGTTCATCAATCGTAATAAAAAAGCAAGTGTATATTCGCAGGCGGTTACTAGTTTTTTTACGTTAACGGAATTGATTAGTTTTAGTCAACGAATACTAGATTCATTCGATGATATATACTGAAAGGAAAAAGAAACGTGACACGGGCATTTCCGCTATATATTGTATATACAATATGCTGCTGTTAATCGAATGGTACATGGCCACGTAAGATCTTTCCTTTCGGACAAAAGACTAAAACAACACGTAATACAGCAAATAGTATTCCTGCAAAGTTTCATTATTGACAGTATACGCGTTTGGCTCAAGCATGTGAGCAAACTTAGGATGCAAAATTGTGCAAACACTTTACGTTAAATACAGTACTAAACAGGCTCAAATTTTCAAAGAGGAACTTTAAGCCTAGGTCACACCTACACGTTCTGGCCACACGTTCTGCTACGATCTAAGAGAACGTGGCTACTCGTGAGAGAACGTGAATCGCATCGTAGCTGAACTTGAGTGATCCTGTCAACTCTTGTCAACACGTGGTAGGTCGGGGGTGGGGGGGGGGGGGTGGACATGTTCATTTTAAACCGTTCAAAATGGACGTGGCAGAACGTGTGACTTTTAATAGAACGTGTGAATGCGTAGTAGATTGTCGTAACTCTGGGCTCGTCGTAGTGCTTCCGTAGTAAGAACGTGGTGGCAATCGTGCGTGGACGTAGCAGATCTTAGTAGAACGCAACAGTAAAGACACGGAGGACTCGGACTTCTAGGCACACACCTCACAATTGTCTTTTTCGCCTTTTTAGCAGCGGTTTTTTGTTTGGGTGGCATGCTCGAATGCAAGATTTCAAGTGTGAAACTGAAAAAAGCCCCTGTGTATAGTATTTGAAATTGACAGTATCACGTGATCATGATCGTCTGTGAACGTGGTAGATCTTCTGTGGACGGGTGTGATCGTGTCAGCAACGTGGGGGGTCGTTGTGACACCGTGTCAGGACGTATCAGGACGTACAACAAACGTGACAGAACTTGAATGGTCGGGAGAGTACAACGTAGTACATCGGGGCATGATCTTGACAGAACGTAGCATTGCCGTGGGCACACAAGTTCATGACACGACCCAATACGATCAATTCTCACATTACATCGTGTATGAACGTAGTGAGAACCCGGCTAATCGTGGCTCATCGTGTGGGATCGGCTGATTCGTAGTTTCCCACCAAAAGTCACACGTTCTCCCACGATCTATTAGAACGGGGACGATCGGTATAGAACGTGGCAGAACGTAGCCAAGAACGTGTAGGTGTGACCTGGGCTTTAACATTTATGAATTTCTTGTTACAAAGTGTACTGTGATTAAAACGTCTACACCATCACAGTTGTGTTCATTCTCTAATTAACTGCAACTTTTTTTCCTTGGAATGTATATGGAATTAAGTGTGCAGTATATACAATATACAGCGGAAATTCCCGTGTCGCGTTTCTTTTTCCTTTCAGTATATGTACAGTTGAAACTCATAATCGATATAGTTTTACCTATTATCTCGATATCTTTTCGGTCCCGTGTTCTTTGTTAACTACTTTTTTGTCCCGTTTTTTATATCTCTTTATTTCCTATCTTTGCAAATAGAAACAAATAGTAATAGACAGCTATCCTGCATGACATAGACACATACACTGAAAACCGAATCAGCACTCATATTATATACTGAAAGGAAAAAGAAACGCGTAATGGGTATTTCCGCTATATAGTGTATGTTTAATATGATACTGCTAATCGAATGGTACAGGGCGACATTAGGCTGTTCTTTTGGAAAGAAAGTTTAAACAGCACCGAACACAACAATGGTTACCCCATTAAAGTTTCATTATCGACAGAATGCGCATTTGACCCATGCAGGAAAGCAAACTTAGGCTTAAATGTTGCAATCTATTAACATTAAACATAATACTGAAATGGCTTCACTTTTTCAAGCGAAACTTCAACATGAATGCATTTCGTGTAACAAAGTATACGTTTATTAAAAGGTCTGCTACATGGCAGTGTTGTTCTTTCTGCAATTAGCTGTAGCCCCAATTTGTTCAAACACGTTGAAATATATCTGGAATAATTACGTGAAATTAGATGTGTATAGTAGTGTAGTATAGGCAATTTTGTTAGTATGCGTTTCTTTTTCCTTTCAGTATATATGAACGATAACAACTATATAATGAATCGGACGTTTCCTATTTTACGGATACTTTCTAGAGACATCGATTGTTTATTCAGAGTCTATAAATCATATATCCGGACATAATACCATTAGTTGTGAAAATGATGTGTTTGGGTGTTTATAGTCATGTGTTGCTTATCCCGTCTATTTTTGAATTTAATACATGTATATTCGTAACCATTTTCCAATCATTATTTTGTGTTTTGCTATGCGGTGCATATTAATATATATGTTTGTATGTATTATTTCCACATGATGGCATGTATACGAATTGAGCGAAAAAAAAGAATAGTTGATTTGATATTTGAATCGATTTGAATGATCATTCTTACCCAAACAGCAACTTTGACAACACATGCTGTTTAAGACGGATCGCAAACAGATAACAAACAGATAAAATAACACGAGTAAAATTTGCAACTTAAACAACTTTACTTCTTACAACATATTTAATGAATTTAACAGTTCAATAACATGAACACACGATCTTGAATTAGTTAACAATAATAATACAAAGTAAACGTCGCGCGTCAAAACTCGTGACGTCAACGTCATTTTAAAGAAACCTATAAAACGACGCCGTAATTTAAATACTTTCTATAAACTTTAAAAGTTTATTTGATAAAAGTCTGACTCGACGACCACTCTTTATTTTTACATTTATCAAAGCGGGGAATTTCAACGAATGTGATGGCATAGAAAAAAATATATGTCACCACGCTTACTTTTAAGTAAAAAAGCGATAACACGTAAAAATCCTCCCGATTTTGTAGTCGCCGCGTGGTAACCCTCATATAAAGAAATGCACACAAGATAAAGAGATAAAGCTGTTTTTTAAATATATTACGTGCATTACGTTGATAAATCATTGTGCTTCCAAGTGATGTGATTTTTTTTAACTTTTGACTAAAATCTTATACATTTCCCGTACGAAAACGGTAAAATTCGTCGTAAAAATAGGCAACACCAGAGGGCGCTATTTAGGAATCCGATGTTTATTTTAAATAGTTTAAAATTAGTACTGATGAAAAGCAGAAATAATAACCTACATACAGGTAAAACATTGTCACAATATACGCGATTTTGATTATTCCCGTGTAACACCGCCAGCTACCTTAATTAAGTTGATACCATACACTTTCCATACTTCAGCCATGTGATTGCTAAAGGAGTAATAGCAGGATAATGCGCAATACTATACAATATAAAATATCTTTCTATTAAAACAGCTGCTATAAGGGAGAAAACTTTGCTTAACACTTGACTGCAATCGAAATTAATATACACGAGTTGTATCCCTTATTTTCATAGAAAACATGTCAACAATCGAGGAATACGACTAGATGTCCATTGACGGTCAAGCGTTTCAATTGATTATTAGACTCCGCATGTACGACTAGCTTGTGCAATGATAGAACGACTATTGACAGTTATATAAAGGAAACATAGAACTACAATGTTCGTTTCGAATGCAAATACTATTGAAAAACCGCAACCAAATAATTTTGTTACCAAGGACGTCGGATTTTTTCTTATTTATCATGTTTATGTTTTAGTTAATAACAGTAGGGGAGCAGCCTTGATATTTTCCTACATCTTTCAAATACCGCAACCACGCTTGACAACGAAAAGTAGTACGTCATGTTTCGGCAACGTCAAAAAAAAAAATGTCCGCCATTTTGAATTTTTTAAAACACACAATTTGGAAAATTGTGACAAATTTTGATCATGAAATTTCATTTGCGCTTTAAGTTTCGTGATTTTCGGATGTACCGACTTTTTTTTAGAAGCTTTACTGCGTGATAAATGCAGACCCGCCTTGTAAAATGTCGAAGCGAGGGGCGACAACTCTAAAAGATGCCATTTTTAGAATACGTTTAAAATGACAACAACCGTGTGTTTTTTGTTAAATAAAATACGAGGAGATACTTGAATTGTTGTTTTCGCTCACATATTACATGAATTTTGCTGCATGTCACGAAAAGCATGTTATTTCTTTATCTAAAGTACACGAAAATACGAATTGTTTGACTCAACTGTAATTTTGACTCGACTGTCCTCGCAAGAACTGCAGGCGCGTATTCGATGGAGCGGGTAGTATTGGGCACCCTCTCATATGTAACAATCGCTACTGTTCAAGATGGGAGTTGGGGTGAAGGGAGGAAGGGGAGTGCATCTGAGCTGAGATTTAAAAGGATGCGCCCCATCCCCATCCCACCCCAACTAAAATCATGAAAGTCTGTTTTTGAAAGCACTTGCAAGCAAGCACACATTCTTAAACATATTCAGATAATATATTTGTTGCTGTGTTTTTGACTAGACTATCCAGTGTCTAATTGTCATCCGCAACTTGGCGCAGTCAGTAGCGCAGCGGATTTGTAACCGGAAGTGGTGCCACTGAGTTTTGTTGGTGTGTTCTTGGGCAAGACACTTTCCCTTAGCCTCGTCCGTCGGATGGGGACGTAAACCGGGTGGTCCCGCGTATAGGTCTATCATCCGAGCATGTTAAAGAACCATAGGAATCTATTCGATAATAAGAGCAGGGCACAGTTCCCAGATTCCTTTGTATCCTTCCCCTCTCTCTGGGGCGGCTCTAAATAACCAGTACTGTGTTGATGAGCCGTTAAATATTCAAATGAATTCATCCGCAACTGCACTCAGCACTGTCGTATGTACTGTAGCTGTCCCATGCTAGTATCATGAATCAACCGTGGAATATATCACCCACACATAAAAGTGTTTGAGGGCCCCATCTTACTTGTATTAGTTTAAATATAGACCATTTGTCGGTGGAAACCTAAGCTGATTTTTTTATCAGACAGAAACACTGTCGTAATACTTATACTGATAGCATCGAAGGCAAGTAAAGAAGGCCATTTTTTTTACTTTATATTTTTAAAGTTGAATTGTGTTTTATGTCATTATAACACATTTTAGGCCATATTTCCTGGGTAGAACCAGTACTGTGTACTTTCTGCTATCTGTAAGAATCGACACTTTCTCACCTACAAGTTGAGCTCCCAGTGGGGATTGAACCTGCAGCGGTGAGAGGTGAAAATGAGAATGTATACAAATATAAAAAAGGCAACCGAACATCTATATTACTCAATATGTCCATGGACTTGAATGACCGCACTGAAAACAATCCGTGGAAAATTGTAAAATGCAAGAATATATATTCATAAATAAATTTTATTTTGATGCAAAATCGATAGGATTTTTTAAAAAGAGTACTATAAAATCCGCGCATCTGCACGTGCTCGCAAAATGGGAACTACGTTGCCTCCAACCCCAATTATTTATGTTTGAGTTATGCGGTTCAGGCACGTGAAATGACTTGTCTGCTCCCGTACTGTAAGGAACTCTTATACTACATTATTTGATTGCGTATTTTGTTACCAAGGACGTTTGCCATTTTCTATTCGTATGTATTTCGTTGCAGGCCGTCCGGTATGTCCTAGTGTGTGTATGTGTTACCAGAAATCTTATAATTCCTATATCAAGGGGCAATTTACTCCAAAGGGCAAGGCCCACGTTTCAACAAAAACTTACGGTAATCTTGGTCGTAAGTTAAGATTCAAAATAAAATAATCCATCCGTCTTATCCAGACACATGAGTTTACAGTGGGTGGCTAACGTACTGGACAAGTAATCCGAAGGTCGTGGGATCGATCTACGACTCGCCAAACACTTTCATGTAATTCCATACAGATGATATTTAAACCGAAGTCCCGGCTCCGGGTTTATATATTTTGGGATTAGAAAACAAATATATGGAGTCTGCATATAAAACATCTATGTGTTCGTAATATTTTCTGTTGAATTATTGTAGACACGTTCTAATCGTATGTTCTAAAATATGCATGTGTGACGTGCGTGTGAGATAATTATACATTACACCAGAACGCCGTAATATTGTTATGTATTTTAACATGAAGCATACCCAGTTTGCCCAAAATTAAAAAATGCTGAAAACAAGTTTTTTCTCATATATTCGTAATTTCTCATGTTATATTGGCGTTTTATGTTGTCAATTATCGTTCAGAACAAATATATACTAAGAGTTGTTAACCTATAATACACCCATTATGGAAGTCAAACCAGCTCTATAAACGGCGTCAAGGGCCAACTTTTTATTTAAAAAAACGCGACAGATAGGGATCACTGTGTCCGTCTTTATGTCGGTCGTCACACAAACTTAATATTGGCTGTAACGTTCATGTCTTCATATTTCTTCGGACTTTCAATATAATTATACACATACAAATAATAGTGACATGACCTGACCACCATATGAAGGTCAAATTCGAGGTAAAATAATTGTCAGAGCTTTTTCATTTCTTCCTCAAACTTTCTATATATTATACACTTCAAGACAATAGTCATGTGAGTAGATGTCAAATAATACGTACAAACGTAATGTTTGTTAATATAAGCTTAATAATGTGCATAGCCTTTTCTTTTCCTCATATTTCTTCATCAAACTTACTTTTGATATATATACTTCGTGACAATAAATGAAAAGAATCAACTGTGCATATATTATGTGTTCAAGTATAACTTCTGACCGGCATATGGTACTTCGTATCCCTGTTTTTTTTATTTCTATATGTGGCACAGTGATCATTTATAAAATTCGATAATTATTCATTATACCATGCATACAGTACAACAAAGGTTCGATTATGAAGATACGTGAGTTATCATTCATTGCTTATTCTGTATTTATAAACAGTCGAGTGATCCGGATGTACATTGTCATTGTTATCGAAATTTACCAATATATATATATTTCATTACAATACAAACTGACTGTAAATATTGGCAATATTTATTATATCAATAGAATAAACTGTTATGGTCAACAGTTTGTATAAGTTTATCTACAATATTATCACAGCCATTAATAATATGTACACGTGCTTAAACCCGGTCAACATAAATCCTCCATATTAGATGTCCCAGGACAGTTGAACTTGAGCTTCTGATTTGGAAGAAGCTATACTGTTTTAACTGTGAAGAGAAATATGCCCACTTGGAGTCCTTCTATACTTGTAGGGCTGATACTTGGCATACATGTGTGTGGATCCAGAGCATTTGTCCAGTTTGCCAGATCTAGGGTATGGGCACAGGGATATGCGCATGCTAATGATGCAGGGCCTGATCTAGATACATGTGTTTTCAGATGGCCTCCTCCCGAGGCGTGTATATTAACTACGACGACAAATCCTGTAGTTACATAGAGACAAATATGCTCATGTGGTACGAAGCATCTGACAGCCAAGAGGTATTATTCTCGCATGCCTTCTCTGGTACGTATTTTGACATTATTTTGATCCGTGTCCTTTGTGTCCGTACTTCGGTAATTATATAGTGTCATGCGTCTGTTATGTTGGGTTACATTCATAGAAATAAATATACATTTATTCAATTCAAACATCATTCGTACAATAACAATGTATATTTTAAAATTTACATGGTAATTTTGTGGTTACAGATATGGGAATATAACTTAAAGGTTTTCATATATTTTGGATAAAATTGGAATAGTGTCACAACATGTCACGGGTAGAGCGTGTTGGTCGTACATAGCTCTTGTAAGCTGTTAGTTACACCCTAATCTATTGTTGAGTTGAAACAAATTCACCATAAACGCGTGCACATTTTAAGTGGCTGCCAGAGAGGCCTTTTCATAAGTTTAGTTTTGTGCTAATGCATGTAAATGTATAGGTCTATCTTCCTTAAACGGCAAAATTGTGTAAGGGGTCTCTCGTGTAGACTTTAATACTGCAAATTTAGCCACGTATGTCACGGACTGAGCGGGAGAAATAATGGTTTGGGTGTAACCTATGTTATAAAACCCATTGTCTCCTAGTTCTGGCAGGGATTGCTTGATAGTTGCTTTGTTTGGAACAGGAGTTGGACGGCGAAATTCACAGGCAATATGTGGTCAGTATTTATTTTATTAACTTTTATCGTACATTTGTATTTAGTGGGCGGCGCAATCTTGGTTGGCGGTTACGACATCCGGTTAGCTTTGATGTTTCTCAAACATTAACTTTAGACTAGCATATGATTTTGAAGTTACTTTATTAGATGTAATTATTGTAATTGATCATTAATTGTAAAACAGTATTATTTGATAACGTTGTATAATAGGTACATTAGTTAACGTTGGCGTATAACTCAGTGACTAGTATAAATGTTCGACGCGTATGCATAGCGTAGTATAATGTGGTCATTAGTTGACATACATGTGTGCATGCATAACTCAGTGAGTGTAATATACGATTGATTTGATAATATTTTATATTACATGTATTAGGGGCACTGATTAACAGCGACGTACATGGCGTATACATGGCGTTGTAGAATATGTATACATTGCTACTCATCGTTAGCACAGCTTACATATATTTATTAAATAATGATTTGTTTGGGTAATGATAATTATGCAAGATTGGTATGTTTATCAACCGACATCTAAAACATATATATAATTAAAGCCTAAGCCATCCAGGGTTGGATATTAGCCATCCAGGTGTGGATGTAAGCCTTCCGGAGTGGAGCTAAGCTTCCACGATTAACGTTTAAGAGCGTTGGAGACGGTCCCCGTACCTACGCAGCATGGCCAGGTTCTAGTAGCGACAACCCCCGGGACACAAGGTGGGCCCGTTATCAGTCCTCACTGGAGGAACATCATCCACAACCTCATTGGAGGTTAATCATCTTACATATCGCGTCATCAACCCTTATAGAAGGCATTTGATGACAATCACCCATTGGATTCGCGCATCATCATCTTCATGAGCTCTCGCGCATCACATTATCGCGCTAGATCATAGATCAACATTGTTATTACTTTAACAACACTTTAGTGTCGTATATAATCAGTCGACACATTCAGTATTTGTTACAATACTAAGAACGTCTTAAACGTTCATGAGAACATTCTTTTCATATTTCATCTGTGTATTCGCTTGTTTTTTTAGATAATTGTATATATATTTAACATATTTTAAAAGTTGCATTAAACTTATTTTAATGCATTCACCGTCATTGATTCTTTCATGAGTTAGCCCCAACCACTAGGGGCATCCTGTGACAAATAGTACTACTTTAATCAGATCATAAAACCGTCTACTCGTAACCAGAATGGTTTAGACATTTTCGTTTGTCTCTTACGGAGAGTATATAATGAAACAAGTCCAAATCCGACGTAAAACACTCTCCCTGTTATTGCTCCGTTTTATTTAAATAATGGATAAATAATGAACATTTGAAATTGAAATAGTCAGAATAATTATCAAATGACGAATCAACATCAGTGCTACCACTATCAACACGATTGTTTAAATGTGAACTTATGTATCTTATAGCTGGATTATACATGTGTCTTGAGTAAACACTCTATTGTAATGTGAACTGATCACATATCACAAGTACATGACAATGTACGAGGGGTGTTCGAAAAGTAATACACATTCGCCTCCAAAATGAAAACGAAAACATTTATTTAGCGTCAGGTTTCACAATTAATAAGTTTGAACCGTTATGTTTAGGTATTAAACAACATTAGTCGGTTTAAATCCATTTTAAGGGTTTTAAAAATGACCCTTTTTAGGGTCACTCACTTTGCATCTTTCTACAAAAACGACACTCAGAATTGTAAGATATATATTTTTGAACATTGCAAGATGGTCTTTTGACATTTTGTAACCAGGAAATGTTATTATAGAATATATTGCCCCATTAGTTTACAAATATTTAGCGAAACATGTAACTAATGGCCAAAATTGTCAAATGTTTGTGCAAAACACTAAATGTGAAATATTAAGCATTGTTTTAGTATGAATTCGATCTGAAAATTAGGTAACGTTGCTAATATAACGTCCCTTGTCTTTAAAGTTACTCTTTAAAACCTCAGAATGCAAATTGTTTGATCCTTTAGCATACATCCTGCCGGATATTTCTGTAAAAGGTCAATCAGGTCATTTTGCCCCTTCAATACTTGCTGGAAACACGTAGACGAGCTCCGAAGCTGAACTATTTTAGACCACTACCCGCATTTGTGTATGAACATTTAAGCTCGGGAAAATTAAAACGTATTTTCTTTCGAAGTCTTGTAGTTTTTATTGGAACATGCGAATTTTGCCTTTTCTTTCTTTGATTTCAATTATTTTAGAGAATATTAAACAGAAATGGTTCAATTTCTCCTGATGGTGTCTTATGAGGCAAAGGTACGTGTTTATATCACAAATAAGAACAGTTTTATATTTCTCCTCTAAATACCATGCATTTCTAATTGAGATTTACATGTTTATTAAGGGGTATATCCTGCTTTTAACTGTACTCAAATTGTACTCAGATTTAACAAATTATTCAGGGACATGTTCTTTCTATCATTTCTAAAATAACAAATCTCTCATGTATATGGTTTTCATACTGCATCAAAAAACATGCACGTTTCATTGCGTAATAGACATTGTATTTACTACGTGATTTTAACAGTGTATATGACTAGGTGATGTTTGAACTTCTATAAAATGGAAACCTATTGCCACTATTCAATTACTTGCCACTTTTATGTCCGAAATATATTAAACTTTAATAAATTGAATATTGTAAAACAATAACATATATAATGAATGAGATATGATGGAATGTGCAATTCTTTTCAAACACACCGTGTATATACAATATAGCAGTTTTGATAGGCATTGTGAAATCCTAGTAAACACTTTTAACCACAAATTCTTGTGTCGGTTCCACTAAACAGTTTACGTATGAGCCATACATATCGCCAAAAATGGACACTGTGAAAAATTAATTAAAACATGAGATATAGGGTCCTATAGAAACCACAGCGTCCGAACGCAATGGCATCGTAGGTCCGCACTGCACTGCAAATAAGGACTTGATAATACAATGAAAGAGAATAAAAACAAAACAGAAAGGGTGGTGAAGACAGGGTTACCGACTTGGAACGGTCAGTAGGCAATAAGGCCTACTGGTTAGCTTGAATAGATTTTATATGCGCACAATCTTCGCAATTATCCTGTCTTCAGCGCCTAAATAGACAAGACAGTGTAAACAAAACTACATCCCATCAAAAGGAATTCTCTAACAATAAAGTCCACATTCAGAGAAACTAACTAAAGAAACACATACAAAATAATAAACATCTCATGATGTATCCACAATCGTACTGATGTACAACAGCCATATTGTCTGAATAGAAAAAGATAAATATGTTTTCCAACTCTTCTGCTCATACCTCCACTGCTAATACGAAAATCGATTTGAAATACAAACATAATGTACTTTTGCATATATGCGTAAGTAAGACGGAGTACCGTGTTATTTTCACTATCGTGAGAAACTAGCTAAGTACACACACTGTACTCATGGAAACGCGAATGTATTTACCTATTCATTGAAACAAATATAAAATAAGTTGACATAAGACATTTATCTAACAATAAATAAGTATTTAAGTAGTATATATTTGAACTGGAACTGAATATAGTATGTTTATGATTGTTAGACACCGTCATACTACTTGGAAGATACTTAACTTTGAACTTTACCTACACGTATGAAGAGGCCGGAAACAAGTGCAAATCCTTAGGAGCTCTTTTGCTGACCAATGAACAAATGAAAATGTCGCTCTCAAACAGCATGGAAGCATGCTCGTAAATATTATCAACTTTTTAGTTGAATACTATTACTATTGTATATTTTTCTTTTAATTGGTTGGAATTGATACACATTCTGTACTGTGAATAAAAACTTAATAAATAAATATAACTACCATCATTATGACCATTCATACCAGCATATCGTATATATCTACTACTACTGCTACTACTTACTACTACTAATACTACTACTAATACTACTATATTACTACTGCTACTACTACTGCTACTACTACTACTACTACTACTACTATATAACTACTGCTACTACTACTGGTACTACTACTATTAGGACTTACTACTACTACTTCTACTACTACTACTATTACTACTACTACTACTACTACAAGTGCTACTACCACTACCACCACTACCACCATTACCAACATAAACATATGGAACTCCACGATATCCCAGGGGTGGTGGACATGGCAAAGGACACTATTCACCCCCATCCACATCCCACCCCCACCCCACCCCAAATAATTCTGTTATGGTTTATTTCAACTTCATTGCATAGTCATGTGGACGGTTATGATTTATTACAACTTCATTGCATAGTCATGCGGACGGTTATGATTTATTACAACTCAATTGCATAGTCATGTGGACAGTTATGATTTCTTACAACTTCATGGCTTAGTCATGTGGACAGTTATGATTTATTACAACTTTATTGCATAGTCATGTGGACGGTTTAACCGTTATGATTCATTACAACTGATTTGCATATTCATGTGGATGGTTATGATTTATTACAACTTAATTGCATAGTCATGTGGACGGTTATGATTTATTACAACTTAATTGCATAGTCATGTGGACGGTTATGATTTATTACAACTTAATTGCATAGTCATGCGGACGGTTATGATTTATTACAACTCAATTGCATAGTCATGTGGACGGTTATGATTTATTACAACTTCATTGCATGGAAATGCTAAATGTTATAATCCAGTACAATGCAGTTACAAAACATCGGAAGTACGATAATTGATAACAAACTCATTACATAACAAGGGTTCAATGACCTTGAACGTTCGCCTCACATAACCTGACTATAGTAGACTCTTAATGAAGTTTTACAGGACTAACGTCAATTCATTCCGATCATGATATCAGAGAGGTAGTGATCGCAAATTCTCCATTGGCTGATGCTGCCATCTTGACTTTCAAGCCGACATAAATTATACTTAGGGCTAACTAGAAATCAATTGAAATATTGATGTTACCATGTCACTACAGTAAGCAAGTAAATGAGGCGATGTTTAAATGCTTTAATCCATCAGATGTGTACATGTATACATAAGAAATTAAACTGATTGACTCAACTAACTACCTACACAATTACTACACTATACTAGTACTTGATTTTCTTCAATAGTTATAATAAGCCAAATACATATGGACAATAACAATGGCAAGCTTAACGTTACTGGCCATACTTATTCATACTTATAAAACCTATTTAGTCCGAGAGCTAAGGCTAATAAAATGTGCAGCCAGACCGGGGCTCGAACCCGGGACCTTCGGACTACCGTTCCGATGCTCTACCGACTGAGCTACCGGCCGGACAATGCAACATCAATCTACCTGTTAGATATCCATAAACCGCGACACACTCTACAGACTAACATTCGTCCTCGAATTTCCATAGGTACAGAGAATCATTTCAAATGTTTCTCGGAGTTTACTTAGTCACGGTCCCCCGTTGGGCGCTAAATGTCACAGGATTAGAAAAATGTGCAGCCAGACCGGGGCTCGAACCCTGGACCTTCGGACTACCTTTCCAACTGTTTGTCTTCCACTTATTGCGGCCATTGCTGATTTCAATTCTTCTGTCAAATTGTCAGTGTAGCTTCCTTCATGTGGTATAAACCGCAATATATTAGTACCGACTATGACAGGAACTTCTAAATTGTATTCTGTATTAGGAACAACAAGAATTGGCACTGTAATGTCCATGGTTCCTAATCCTGGAACTTGGACGTCTGCCTCGATATAACCAATATAGGGAAGTTAGTTTTCCATCTGGCCCATGAACTATGAAGTCATCTAATGTATGTACCTCTGGTTTTGGTTTCATTTCAGTATAGAAATCCTCACTTATTGTTGTTATCATTGAACCAGTGTCCACAATGCAGAGTGTTTCTATCTCGTTGATATATACGACGTTTCGTTTGCCTTTCCTATCAGTCTGCTAAAAATATCAACTCGTTTTCTAGGACTGTTCTCTGTGTCTGCCATTCGCCCTTCAATGGAGACATTTATTGGTTTAAAGGTTTATTTTCTTCTGCGGTGGTCTTCTTATTGCTGTTTTCATCTGGTTTGCCATTCGCTCTACCTTGATCGTTATTATAACCTCCTCTCCAATTCGGATTCCTTCCTCGATATTGACTCCGTCCTCTTCCATTGTTACTTCCTCTGAAATACCTTCTTCCTTTAAATTCACCTCTCTGGTTGTCCCCTCTATCACTATACTGTCTCTGTTCATCTGGTCGACTTCTTTCTTTGTGAGCTCTTGCTTGTCCATACTCATCAACTTTCTTTTGTAATTCCTTCATTTGACTCATCTACGTGTACAACATGTCTGTCTGCTTGTCCTTTTTGTTATGAAGTATTAGTTGATGAAGAGTTTTAATTACTATTCGATCTCTTTCCATCTGCATCTTATGTTCTTCAGCCTCTAGCCTTTCTTCGTAAAATTTTAAAACTGTCACCCTGTTGATATGCTGCTCTTGTGGCATTTTTAATATCCTTAATTCTGAGTGCCCTCCAAAACTTATCACGAAGCATTTCATTCTTTTCCTCAGCTGTAATAATAGGAGTAAAGAGGTATATAGTGAACTGAACTCTAGTTTCATAATATATGTGTCTTGCAAATATCATCCTGTACGTTGTTGAGTAATTGGTAAACTTTTGACTAGACTAAAACATATGTTAATATTGTTGCCTATATATATGAGTTTTATGATAAAACATTAACAGTGTGTGTCATAGAAGATGTGACCCATAATTAAATGAGGTCAAAGTTCTATTATCTAAGTGAGAACGTCCAATACTATAATTCGTACCGTATAAAGGACAATTGTTTCTAGTTTCATAATATATGTGTCTTGCAGATATCTTTATGTGCGGTGTTCAGTAATTTTGGTTTGAATAATGTGGTTGGGGTAATTTAATGTTGCAGTGAACATTTAAAATATTCATATTTAATTTGAAACATGTGATTACGCTCATTATCAAATCGTCATGTTGTTGTCCAGATACTGTATACGGGGTAATTTTCGCGTGGGTATTATTTTTGCTTTATTCGCGAGTCCAAAGAAATCGCGAAAATAATCTCAGATGAATTTTACGCAAATATTTGAGTTTCACTAAAGGACAAGTAGACACATTTTTTTTTTCTTCATTTTTCAAAATACACACCACATTATATGTCGAAGTACTTGCAGAGTGAGTGAGGATAAGACCAGGACAATACATAAACAATACGCATTGTCTATCTATTGAAAGTACTTACAGTTAGGAAATGACCATCTATTAGAAGCACTCAGTGTAGTATTGTTCTTCAAATAGTCACTTTACAATTGAACAATGAACCTACATGTATTTAATTAACTTCCGGTGAAATAGTTTCATACTTTTCTGATCTGTGAAGTTTATTCAAATACAATAACGGTGAATTATTACATGCATTTTATTGAAAATACAAGCAAATTCTAATCAGGGGCCCATTACTAGTAATTAATAAATGTTCATGATTGTTCAAAACTAAATACACCAGACACACGTGTATATTGCGTATTACCCACGAGATAATTGTGGGGTGGTGGTGGGGTCAATATGTGAAAATTGAAAATACTTAACTAAGGGATCCTATAAATCGCGAAGATTTTACCACGCGAAAGTTATGATTTTCGCAAATCTTTCTCCCTGCGAAATTAATCCCGTATACAGTATTAGTTTTATGATAGAATATTAGCAGGGTTAACCCGTATTTGTATCTAAACGAGGTGAATCTTGTAAATATCAGCAAGTGCGTAGTTGAGTAATTCGCTTTGAATATGCTGGGTTGAGGTAATTTAATGTGTGCTGCCCATTACAAATATTTCTATTTATATTTCTAGTATGCTCTGACCAAATCGTACTTTTGTTGCCCAGATATTATTTTTATAATACAACATTAACAGTGTTTGTCATAGAAGGTTTAACACATATCTAAACGAGGTCAAAGTTCAAATAAGTGCACATTAATAAGAAACTTTTGCTCTTTGTGGTCAAACATTAACTATGTGTTAGCTACGTGAGAATGGTCAACAGGTTAATTGGTATTATTGAAAAGGCAATTGGCTAAATATGTATCATTTGCGTTGTTGAGTAATTCGATTTGAATACGGTGGGTGGGGTAATTAATGGTGTATCTTTACATGTGGTGACCATTTAAACATAATCAAATTTATATTAAAACCGTGGCGCGACAGTAAGTGCCCAAGGACCACTAAGTGGAGGTTATGTATAGCAAGAATAAGACCATTAGCCACAAACATTGGGTAAACAGTGTGAGTACATGGGATATCAGTATGAGTCCATGATTAACGAGTATGAGACCACTGACAACTTATTTGAGTTCATAGCCTTATACGTTATCAGTTTGAGACCTCATGCCACCAGTGTGAACCATATGCCACAAATCTAAGCCAATGGCTCCCCTTTTATGAGTTTATGGCCGCAGGCGCATCAGTATGACCCCACTGACCACTAAGTAGAGTCTATGGATCACCAGAATGAGACAAAATGCCCAATACTGTAAGTCTATAGACCAATTAGTGGTCATTGGGCTCAAACAGATGTGCCATGGACTGTATGCTGGTGAAATATGAGCTCATTCTGGTTTTCCATAGACTCTAATGGTCCGGATTGGATCATACTGATCGCAGTGGATTCATACTGGTGATGTATGGGCTCAGTTGTGTGGCCTATGGTTCGTTCTGGTGGCATGTCGTCTCATACTGATGACTCCTGATCTGAAAATGGTGGCATGTGGTCTCTTACTGGTGATACATATACTCAAAATATTAGCTGTAGGCTCATGTTAGTGGCCCGTAGTCTCATTATGGTGATTAATATACTCTAATTAGTGATTCGTGGGCTCATTCGGATGAGGCATTGACCCATACTGGTGAGTTATTGGCTCAGATTAATAGCATGAAACTCATACTGGTGGCATGTGTTCTCATAGTGGTGACCCATGACCTAAATTTTGTGACGGGTGGTCTCATACTGGTGACACCGGGACTCGTAATGGTAGCACATTGACTCACAGTATTGGCCCTTTAGTCTCATTCCGGTGATCCATAGACTCTACGTAGTGGCCCGTGGGCTCATACTGGTGTGCCTGAGGCTATGAACACATACAAAGTGAGGCATGTGCTTAGATGTGTGGCCTATGTTTCATACTCGTTACTTGTGTTCCATGAACTCGAAAAAAACTCAGTGGTCTCACTCTTGTACATGGTCAATCAATTGTAATATCACTGTAGAGGATCGTGGTTTTGAAAGAGAAGCGCTGAGATAAGCATGTAAGTGTAAATTAAATTTCAAGTTCCTTTTCGATTTTTAAATCTAATTGTACACATCAAGGGATGCTGTTTGATAACTCAATCAGAAAAAAGGGCTTGAGTCCCAAAGTAAAGCGACAAAAGTTGGGTCCTTTCAAACTCCTAAGGACATTCAGTACACGATGTATTATATATATAATGACTATTGGTCCTACAAACAAACCAAACATTGGTTATCGTGACAAGATAAAATAATGTACAGGCAGTAAGGTTCTTGCTAGGTATAGTCCTTGTTAGATTTGATATATTTCTGAATTTCTGAAGGTGAGCGAGATAAATATAAATCAAAATCAAATTAATAATAAATATACAACTAAATAGTCTCAGTAAAAACAGTTTTTACTTACGAATTGACTATTATTGATAGTTCTAATAATGAGAATTTCTACACGTCTGAAAACGTAAAAAAAGAAAATGTATATGGTAATAACAAAATGTTATACACATATATATGCTTATGTACAGATATTTACATACCGTTATTTTACCTGTTGGGGTAAGGTGATAAGTAATTAACCCCTGGTCCCCTTGTTACAGAGTCCAAACCGCCGTTCTCTTTTAATAGACCATAAACGACGTTGCGCAAATACCAAGTTCACATATAGCTCAGATAAAGTTATTTCGATTATAAATACAATTTTATATATATATATCAAATGTACATAATGTTCGTTCTGACGAATTCTCTACTTGTTTTCGAATTATTTTTTTAAAATCACATTCAAAGGAGGTAAGTATTGCATTTCACGGAATATTTATCATGTCCTCCTAAATGTTATGTATTTGGATGTTTTTCAGAATAAAACACGTCGATACAAGACAATATAGATATATAAAAATCGAACAGGAAAAGCAGCATTCAAGGACGAGTCAACCACAAACACACAAAGAAAGAAAGAACAACTTTAAAGATGAATAAAAGGATAAGACATCACAAACACAAAAGTGTTGACGAAAGGGCCACCGCCTTGGAACGGTCAGTGGCAAAAAGGCTGCTGGGGGTTTAAACCAGGTTCTAGGGTGCACCCAACCTCACATTTACCCTACTATCATCCCAATAAAACGGGACAGTGTAAATAAAGAAATCCCCGCCATGAACTATTCTCTAACCAACAAGGGAGCATTAATAGGCAATATAAGTAAAACACAGAGATGCTCGTGTATATATAAATACAACAAAAAAACAATAGTCTAGAAAGCCACAAAGAAGGTACTCAATGACTTGGTAGAAGCCAGAACAACAAGAGAATAAACCATTGAGGACACGACAAGACAACACTGCAGACAAGCATCAAACGTCACCGTCCGATTGGACTTTAGGTAGACGTCATCATAAGGTCCAAAGCCTGTTCTTTTATCGCACAATTAAAAAGGAAAGCATTGTGGCGAGCTGTAAATGGGTTCACCACCAAGCATGCAGTGCTTTGCAAAATGATAGGGTCATAACCTCTTTTGATAAACCTTTTAACAAGGTCAACTAAGGATCTTACGAATTGTGTAAGTCACGTCACCAAAGAAGTCAGGTTGTGATAATCCTTGTCCCAGAAGAGTTTTTAAATTACTTTTATATTTGGAAAGAAGATTAGGGTTACGATAATAACATTTTGTAAAGTTTTACGATGTTTATGGTAACGCTAGCCCTGATGGAGAATCTTTTTAGTTATACAAAGATTACGAATTTTAAAGTCCTCAACAGGAATAGATGCTTTAGAAAAACCAATAAGTTGAGACACAAAGACCCCATGAGAAGTTGCATCTAAATGGGGATAATTAACAATATCAAAATTAAAATCATCTACCTTGTCATATGTTTTGCTAGTTATTTTACCATTTTCAATGGAGAGATGTAAATCGAGAAAAGAAGCGTTAGTATCAGAAATATTAGCTTTATTAAGTTGAAGTTCAATTCTCAAGCAGGACGAAATGCAGAGACGAGAGTACGTTTACTGTCATACATTTCAGAACAGGCACACACTATAGGTTAACGAAATGCAATACAAAGAGGCGTATGTAATTTATGTTGGATAGTACTACTTGTTTTGAATAAACGTACGTACGAAGGATGAGGACGCTGTTGATGAGTTTAATAAATACATGGCACTTGGTATTGAATTGTGTTATTACTAGACGATAGACAGTTAGAAGTTTTAGTCAGTAAAATAAATATGCCCGCTTCATTGTACGTTTAGGGAGAATACAATGATAAAAATCTGTTCATTTGTTATTATCATTTTCCTCGTCTAGTACAAAATTGTCATCTTCCAAAACAGGTGTGTTAACTATATGATGGCATGCTTTTGCACTGAGATTGATTAGAAGCGTTGAGATAAGCACGCTAGTGTAACTAATTAACAAAGTTAAATTAAATTTCAAGTTCCTTTTCGATTTTTATATCTAATTGTACACATCAAGGGAAGCTGCTTGATAACTCAATCAGAAAAAAAGATTCCAAAATTAAAGCGACCATGGTTGGGTCCTTTCAAACTCTTAAGGACATTCAGTACACGATGTACTATATATATAATGACTATTGGTCCTTCGAACAAATCAAACATTGGTTATCGTGACAAGATCAAATAATTACTTAATAATTAACTTCCGAATTAACTATTACTGATAGTTCTAATAGTGAGAATGTCTACACGTCTGAAAACGTAAAAAAGTAAATGTATATGGTAATAGCAAAATGATATACACATATATATGCCTACGTACATATATTTACATACCGTTATTTTACCTGTGAATATAGATCCAAAACTCGACTGTCTGTGGGGGTAAAGGTGACAAGTAGTTAACCCTTGGTCCCCTTGTTACAGAGTCCAAATCGCCGTTCTCTTTTAATAGACTATAAACGACGTTGTGCAAATATCAAGTTCACATATAATTAACATATAGTTTTTTCTATTATAAATACAATTATATATATATATCGAATGTACATAATGTTTGTTCTGACGAATTATCTATTTGTTTTCGAATTATTTTTTTAAATCATATTCAAAGGAGGTAAGTATTGCATTTCACGGAATATTTATCATGTCCTCCTAAATGTTTTGTATTTGGATGTTTATCAGAACAAGAGGCCCAAGAGGGCCTGTATACGCTCTACTTGTATGATGTGATAAAAAAACATGAACATGATAGAGGTCAACCCAAGAAACATGATTCCTATATATAACTCTATGTAAACTTTGGGTTATCGTGGCGGCCAATTTGAATAATTTTGATTATTTTACGATAATGAAAAACACAAACTTGATAGAGGCTAAGTTTCATCAAAATCTTTCAGGGGGTTTCAGAGGAGATGTAATTTTTAACCTTTTCCTATATAACTCTTATGTAAACTTTGGGTCGCCACGGCGGCCATTTCAATTTTTTGACGTTAACGTAAAACACAAACTTGATAGAGGTTAACCCAAGGAACATGTATATGATATTTCACAAGAATGGAATAAGTGGTTTCGGAGGAGATTTCGGTTGAAATTTCCTTAAATTTGACCTAGTTTTAGATATGGCGGCCATCTTAGATAACTGGTGGTCGCAAAAAACATAAATCTGAGATGGACTATCCCAAATATCATTGTGCTTAAATTTCATCAAAATCTTTCAGGCAGTTTCAGAGGAGATGTAATGTTTAACCTTTTCCTTTAGAAGTCTTATGTAAACTTTGGGTCACCGTGGCGGCCATTTTGATTATTCCACGATAATGAAAAACACAAACTTTACAGAGGCCAACCCAAAGAACATGTATATGATATTTCAGTAGAATGGAATCCGTGGTTTCGGAGAAGATGTCGTTTGAAATTTACTTAAATTTGACCTAGTTTTAGTTATGGCGGCCATCTTGGATGACTTGCGGCCACAAAAAACACAAACCTGAGAGCTACAATCAACATTTCCTTGTGCTTTAGTTTCATCAAAATCCTTCAAGCGGTTTCAGAGAAGATGTAATGTTTAACCTTTTCCTATATAACTCTATGTAAATTTTAGGTCACCGTGGCGGCCATTTTGATTATTCGACGATAACGAAAAACACAAACTTAACAGAGGCCAACCCAAAGAACATGTATATGATATTTCAGTAGAATGGAATCCGTGGTTTCGGAGGAGATGTCGTTTGAAATTTACTTGAATTTGACCTAGTTTTAGTTATGGCGGCCATCTTGGATGACTTGAGGTCGCAAAAAACACAAATCTGAGAGGGACTATCCCAAATATCATTGTGCTTAAGTTTCATCAAAATCCTTCAAGCGGTTTCAGAGTAGATGTCGTTTGAATTTTCCTTAAATTTGACCTAATTTTAGCCATGGCGGCCATCTTGGATGACTGGCGGCCGCGAAAAACACAAATCTGAGAGGGACTATCCCAAATATCATTGTGGTTACGTTTCATTAAAATCCTTCAAACGGTTTCAGAGAAGATGTCATTTTTAACCTTTTCCTATAGAACTCTTTGTAAACTTTGAGTCGCCGTGGCGGCCATTTTGATTATTCAACGATAACAAAAAACACAAACTCGATAGAGGCCAACCCTTCAGTATTTATTAATAGGAATAATTGGGCAAGATTGGACTGTTTGTTATTAAAGTATAATGTGTTATTGTATCAAATGGGAAAAAGATGACGAAAACTCTTATAATTGTATGTCAAGTATCGTATAATCACGTACTAGAAAGTTGTCCTCGAACAGTAACATAACAGTACATTACTAAAAAACGTACAATAAATAGGGGATGTTTTTTATGGTATGCTTTGCGAAAAGATGCAGAATATCAGTTAAAGATGTAGTGTGTGTAATAATATCTATATCTAATATAAATCTCTGCAAAAGCCTAAGGCTCCGTTCTTGTGGAAAATACTGAAACATATTGTTCAGTGATGACATGATCGAAAAAGCTAACAGAATAGTCAATAGTATATTGTCACACTTTGGTGACTGGAAATCAGAAAGCGTGTGTTGAATATGTACCGTTAGTAAAGCTTGAATATAGACCATCAGTCCACCAGTCTACAGCATTGTTTTGTACTTGGTAAAGAAATAAAGTTGCCGGGTTGACTTGGCTTTTGGTCCTCCTCAAAATAAAGATATTAAGCTGAAACATATATCAGCAGTGAAAATATGTAAGAATAATTGGAACTTGTCATGATTTTGATAAGCGTTGAGATCATTAACACGTCAAATAAATGCATTTCACAAAAGAAAATGCCATAATTAAAACTGAGATTGGACATATCAAGATATGCTGTTTAGTAAATCAGTCAAGAAATATAGGTAGAGTCACAAATTACAGCGACCCTACCTGGGTCCTCTCTAACTCCCAAGCGGACTAACTGATGTACTGAATATAATCACAGTCGGTCAACAAGCAAATGTAGATATAGACATTGAACAGGAAAAGTAGTATTCAAGGACGACAGTCAACCACAAACACCGACAGATATGGGCTACCTTGACATGTTACAATCATAAACAGGTAATCATGTTATTTCTTGGTATATTCCTGGTTCGACTGTATGCAGTTCTAATTTTCTGAAGGTGAAAAGAGAAACAATATTACTTACAAAATGAAATTAACCATTGTTGGTAGATCTGATATTAAGCATTTCTACAAACATCTGAAAATATAATTAACTAATAATGTTAACGTATACATGCATATATTGATCACAGTTTATGTACATATAATGACATATAGTTATGGATTATATGAAGATATTAGATTCTCAAGCAGGACGAAATGCAAAGACTATTTAAGCGAGCAAAACGTTAAATTTCATAGTCAAGTACAGTCAGTGTCACAGTATAGTTTGACGAAATGACAAAACAAACTCGGGTATGCTCGGGTTCAAGTTGTTTATCTTCCAGAACAGGTATGTTAACTACAAAATGGCATGCATTTGCAGTGACAGAGGATTCCTGAAAAAGAAAGAAATTCAAAATAATTGAAAAACAAACATTTAGCAGTAACGACTGCCTGTACCAGGATAAATATTTAGCATCTATGAATATAGTTTATAGACCATCAAAGAAAACCGGTGGATAATAGAGATGTAATAAAAGAACGAGAAAAAAATACAACAGAGAAGAAAACAAAAAATATAACAACCAATATTTGTTAGTTAATTTGCCAGTTAGTACAGGTCTCATGTGTATAAGTTTGCAAAACTAGCTAATCGTGCATGCTAAAAATCATTTTCATCATCATACATGTTGTCTACATAGCACTGAAGGCGGTGGTAATCTTGCCGCACAATATTTCTTGAACTACAGTTAAACATTTTCCGCTCCACTTAATATCCGATAACTTTCCTTTGTCCATATTATGTGTATAGCCCGTTATCATGAGGTATTTTTTTAAATATCCATTAACTTCCCTTTGTCCATAAAATGCATACATCCTATATACGCTTATTATATACTGAAAGGAAAAAGGGTGCGTATTTCCGCTATATATTGTACAGTGCTTTGGGGTGTATAGAATCATTGGTAGTAAAGAATCATTTCCTGTTTAAATTCAGTTATCTGATATTAAGCATTTCTACAAACATCTGAAAATATAATTAACTAATAATGTTAACGTATACATGCATATATTGATCACAGTTTATGTACATATAATGACATATAGTTATGGATTATATGAAGATATTAGATTCTCAAGCAGGACGAAATGCAAAGACTATTTAAGCGAGCAAAACGTTAAATTTCATAGTCAAGTACAGTCAGTGTCACAGTATAGTTTGACGAAATGACAAAACAAACTCGGGTATGCTCGGGTTCAAGTTGTTTATCTTCCAGAACAGGTATGTTAACTACAAAATGGCATGCATTTGCAGTGACAGAGGATTCCTGAAAAAGAAAGAAATTCAAAATAATTGAAAAACAAACATTTAGCAGTAACGACTGCCTGTACCAGGATAAATATTTAGCATCTATGAATATAGTTTATAGACCATCAAAGAAAACCGGTGGATAATAGAGATGTAATAAAAGAACGAGAAAAAAATACAACAGAGAAGAAAACAAAAAATATAACAACCAATATTTGTTAGTTAATTTGCCAGTTAGTACAGGTCTCATGTGTATAAGTTTGCAAAACTAGCTAATCGTGCATGCTAAAAATCATTTTCATCATCATACATGTTGTCTACATAGCACTGAAGGCGGTGGTAATCTTGCCGCACAATATTTCTTGAACTACAGTTAAACATTTTCCGCTCCACTTAATATCCGATAACTTTCCTTTGTCCATATTATGTGTATAGCCCGTTATCATGAGGTATTTTTTTAAATATCCATTAACTTCCCTTTGTCCATAAAATGCATACATCCTATATACGCTTATTATATACTGAAAGGAAAAAGGGTGCGTATTTCCGCTATATATTGTACAGTGCTTTGGGGTGTATAGAATCATTGGTAGTAAAGAATCATTTCCTGTTTAAATTCAGTTATCTCAGCTCATATATTTTAGATTATTTTAAAACTTTCCAGGCTTGAAGATATATCATATAAGCATACATTTATTCAACGGTGAAATTATTTGGGACATTTTTCTATGCAAAATATATGACTATGTGCAACACCTCTCAGAAAAAATGATTCTATACTGCCTGAATGAAGTGTGCTTTTGAAACGAAAAATTCATACTGTCACTATAAAATCAGAAATAAATATTTGCTGTTTTAACAAATGTTAGGGACAAAAGTCAAAATGCAATAATCAATAGATGTAACTTGTTGAAGTTTGGCACTTTTAAGGATATAATGAAATTATGTAAATATTGGTGCAAAAACGCCTATTAAAAAAACACAGTTTCAGGACAATAATTTTAGAAATTTTGCTTTCATACAACTAAAAGTTTCATTATATCCTTAAAAGTGCCAAACTTCAACAAGTTACATCTATTGATTATTGCATTTTGACTTTTGTCCCTAACATTTGTTAAAACAGCAAATATTTATTTCT
The DNA here is from genome assembly GCA_037043455.1 of Cyrtodaria siliqua. Taxonomy (NCBI): domain Eukaryota; kingdom Metazoa; phylum Mollusca; class Bivalvia; order Adapedonta; family Hiatellidae; genus Cyrtodaria; species Cyrtodaria siliqua. The sequence continues at coordinate 79,565 of JAWPHD010011432.1, forward strand.
GATTTTATAGTGACAGTATGAATTTTTCGTTTCAAAAGCACACTTCATTCAGGCAGTATAGAATCATTTTTTCTGAGAGGTGTTGCACATAGTCATATATTTTGCATAGAAAAATGTCCCAAATAATTTCACCGTTGAATAAATGTATGCTTATATGATATATCTTCAAGCCTGGAAAGTTTTAAAATAATCTAAAATATATGAGCTGAGATAACTGAATTTAAACAGGAAATGATTCTTTACTACCAATGATTCTATACACCCCAAAGCACTGTACAATATATAGCGGAAATACGCACCCTTTTTCCTTTCAGTATATAATAAGCGTATATAGGATGTATGCATTTTATGGACAAAGGGAAGTTAATGGATATTTAAAAAAATACCTCATGATAACGGGCTATACACATAATATGGACAAAGGAAAGTTATCGGATATTAAGTGGAGCGGAAAATGTTTAACTGTAGTTCAAGAAATATTGTGCGGCAAGATTACCACCGCCTTCAGTGCTATGTAGACAACATGTATGATGATGAAAATGATTTTTAGCATGCACGATTAGCTAGTTTTGCAAACTTATACACATGAGACCTGTACTAACTGGCAAATTAACTAACAAATATTGGTTGTTATATTTTTTGTTTTCTTCTCTGTTGTATTTTTTTCTCGTTCTTTTATTACATCTCTATTATCCACCGGTTTTCTTTGATGGTCTATAAACTATATTCATAGATGCTAAATATTTATCCTGGTACAGGCAGTCGTTACTGCTAAATGTTTGTTTTTCAATTATTTTGAATTTCTTTCTTTTTCAGGAATCCTCTGTCACTGCAAATGCATGCCATTTTGTAGTTAACATACCTGTTCTGGAAGATAAACAACTTGAACCCGAGCATACCCGAGTTTGTTTTGTCATTTCGTCAAACTATACTGTGACACTGACTGTACTTGACTATGAAATTTAACGTTTTGCTCGCTTAAATAGTCTTTGCATTTCGTCCTGCTTGAGAATCTAATATCTTCATATAATCCATAACTATATGTCATTATATGTACATAAACTGTGATCAATATATGCATGTATACGTTAACATTATTAGTTAATTATATTTTCAGATGTTTGTAGAAATGCTTAATATCAGATCTACCAACAATGGTTAATTTCATTTTGTAAGTAATATTGTTTCTCTTTTCACCTTCAGAAAATTAGAACTGCATACAGTCGAACCAGGAATATACCAAGAAATAACATGATTACCTGTTTATGATTGTAACATGTCAAGGTAGCCCATATCTGTCGGTGTTTGTGGTTGACTGTCGTCCTTGAATACTACTTTTCCTGTTCAATGTCTATATCTACATTTGCTTGTTGACCGACTGTGATTATATTCAGTACATCAGTTAGTCCGCTTGGGAGTTAGAGAGGACCCAGGTAGGGTCGCTGTAATTTGTGACTCTACCTATATTTCTTGACTGATTTACTAAACAGCATATCTTGATATGTCCAATCTCAGTTTTAATTATGGCATTTTCTTTTGTGAAATGCATTTATTTGACGTGTTAATGATCTCAACGCTTATCAAAATCATGACAAGTTCCAATTATTCTTACATATTTTCACTGCTGATATATGTTTCAGCTTAATATCTTTATTTTGAGGAGGACCAAAAGCCAAGTCAACCCGGCAACTTTATTTCTTTACCAAGTACAAAAACAATGCTGTAGACTGGTGGACTGATGGTCTATATTCAAGCTTTACTAACGGTACATATTCAACACACGCTTTCTGATTTCCAGTCACCAAAGTGTGACAATTATACTATTGACTATTCTGTTAGCTTTTTCGATCATGTCATCACTGAACAATATGTTTCAGTATTTTCCACAAGAACGGAGCCTTAGGCTTTTGCAGAGATTTATATTAGATATAGATATTATTACACACACTACATCTTTAACTGATATTCTGCATCTTTTCGCAAGCATACCATAAAAAACATCCCCTATTTATTGTACGTTTTTTAGTAATGTACTGTTATGTTACTGTTCGAGGACAACTTTCTAGTACGTGATTATACGATACTTGACATACAATTATAAGAGTTTTCGTCATCTTTTTCCCATTTGATACAATAACACATTATACTTTAATAACAAACAGTCCAATCTTGCCCAATTATTCCTATTAATAAATACTGAAGGGTTGGCCTCTATCGAGTTTGTGTTTTTTTGTTATCGTTGAATAATCAAAATGGCCGCCACGGCGACTCAAAGTTTACAAAGAGTTCTATAGGAAAAGGTTAAAAATGACATCTTCTCTGAAACCGTTTGAAGGATTTTAATGAAACGTAACCACAATGATATTTGGGATAGTCCCTCTCAGATTTGTGTTTTTCGCGGCCGCCAGTCATCCAGATGGCCGCCATGGCTAAAATTAGGTCAAATTTAAGGAAAATTCAAACGACATCTACTCTGAAACCGCTTGAAGGATTTTGATGAAACTTAAGCACAATGATATTTGGGATAGTCCCTCTCAGATTTGTGTTTTTTGCGACCTCAAGTCATCCAAGATGGCCGCCATAACTAAAACTAGGTCAAATTCAAGTAAATTTCAAACGACATCTCCTCCGAAACCACGGATTCCATTCTACTGAAATATCATATACATGTTCTTTGGGTTGGCCTCTGTTAATTTTGTGTTTTTCGTTATCGTCGAATAATCAAAATGGCCGCCACGGTGACCTAAAATTTACATAGAGTTATATAGGAAAAGGTTAAACATTACATCTTCTCTGAAACCGCTTGAAGGATTTTGATGAAACTAAAGCACAAGGAAATGTTGATTGTAGCTCTCAGGTTTGTGTTTTTTTGTGGCCGCAAGTCATCCAAGATGGCCGCCATAACTAAAACTAGGTCAAATTTAAGTAAATTTCAAACGACATCTTCTCCGAAACCACGGATTCCATTCTACTGAAATATCATATACATTGTTCTTTGGGTTGGCCTCTGTAAAGTTTGTGTTTTTCATTATCGTGGAATAATCAAAATGGCCGCCACGGTGACCCAAAGTTTACATAAGACTTCTAAAGGAAAAGGTTAAACATTACATCTCCTCTGAAACTGCCTGAAAGATTTTGATGAAATTTAAGCACAATGAATTTGGGATAGTCCATCTCAGATTTATGTTTTTTGCGACCACCAGTTATCTAAGATGGCCGCCATATCTAAAACTAGGTCAAATTTAAGGAAATTTCAACCGAAATCTCCTCCGAAACCACTTATTTCCATTCTTGTGAAATATCATATACATGTTCCTTGGGTTAACCTCTATCAAGTTTGTGTTTTACGTTAACGTCAAAAAATTGAAATGGCCGCCGTGGCGACCCCAAAGTTTACATAAGAGTTATATAGGAAAAGGTTAAAAATTACATCTCCTCTGAAACCCCCTGAAAGATTTTGATGAAACTTAGCCTCTATCAAGTTTGTGTTTTTCATTATCGTAAAATAATCAAAATTATTCAAATTGGCCGCCACGATAACCCAAAGTTTACATAGAGTTATATATAGGAATCATGTTTCTTGGGTTGACCTCTATCATGTTCATGTTTTTTTATCACATCATACAAGTAGAGCGTATACAGGCCCTCTTGGGCCTCTTGTTCTGATAAACATCCAAATACAAAACATTTAGGAGGACATGATAAATATTCCGTGAAATGCAATACTTACCTCCTTTGAATATGATTTAAAAAAATAATTCGAAAACAAATAGATAATTCGTCAGAACAAACATTATGTACATTCGATATATATATATAATTGTATTTATAATAGAAAAAACTATATGTTAATTATATGTGAACTTGATATTTGCACAACGTCGTTTATAGTCTATTAAAAGAGAACGGCGATTTGGACTCTGTAACAAGGGGACCAAGGGTTAACTACTTGTCACCTTTACCCCCACAGACAGTCGAGTTTTGGATCTATATTCACAGGTAAAATAACGGTATGTAAATATATGTACGTAGGCATATATATGTGTATATCATTTTGCTATTACCATATACATTTACTTTTTTACGTTTTCAGACGTGTAGACATTCTCACTATTAGAACTATCAGTAATAGTTAATTCGGAAGTTAATTATTAAGTAATTATTTGATCTTGTCACGATAACCAATGTTTGATTTGTTCGAAGGACCAATAGTCATTATATATATAGTACATCGTGTACTGAATGTCCTTAAGAGTTTGAAAGGACCCAACCATGGTCGCTTTAATTTTGGAATCTTTTTTTCTGATTGAGTTATCAAGCAGCTTCCCTTGATGTGTACAATTAGATATAAAAATCGAAAAGGAACTTGAAATTTAATTTAACTTTGTTAATTAGTTACACTAGCGTGCTTATCTCAACGCTTCTAATCAATCTCAGTGCAAAAGCATGCCATCATATAGTTAACACACCTGTTTTGGAAGATG